>NDXB01003842.1:69812-122358 GCA_002631895.1 Agapornis roseicollis
TTTTTTTTTTTTCCCCTCTATATTTTTCTTATCCTTTCTCACAATGAAATGGGGACATATGGGCCCAAAATGACCAATGAAGATGTGCAAAAAATTACTTGCAGCAAAGTAGTGGATTTTAGGAAGCAATTGCTTACCAAAGGCATGTCTGAAAGATGTGGAGGACTATAGCAAGCCAGTGACCTTGCAGCAAACATGAAATGTAATGAAGTTATTAGTTATTTTTAAAAATCCAATTTTAATAGCTTTTTCTAATAGTAAAGCTTGAACAATGATCATTTTTTAATTTTACTGCCAGTTGCAAACTTAGGGCATTGTTGAGCCAAGACTGCATTGAAGAGAATTTTCCTTACTGGTGAACACCCTCAAGGCCTAAAATTCAGTTCAAGTGTGACAAGAAACTTTTTCTTGGACTGCCCTAGGACATAGAAATACCCTCTTGCACATGTGAATAATGGAGGAAGAAAAAGCAAAACCAAAAAAATACCCAACCCCAATCCAAGCATGCCACTCAGCCACCTTCTGCCCATCTTCACTGATCCTTCAGGTGACAGACATTCACTTTGTCCTAGATTTTGCTCTGAGTATGGACATTATCTTCAGATGCAACTACTTTTCCAAGATACATAGTATTTGTCTCAAAGATATTTTTGAAGAGAAAATTCAAAAGACTCTCTACAGTTTTTTCTGTACAACTAGGAGCCTGTTATATTTCAATTATTTCTTAACAGCCTCATTCTCCATGGAAATGGAGGAGAAAATAAAGCCTGTCAATTATGTTGATTCACCAAACCTTCGAAAAGCACAATTTTATCTTTAAGTAAAACTTAGAGAAATTATTTTCACAGTATGCAAAGTGTTTTGGGGATTCCCTCTCAGGACCAAAAATAGCATTTTTCTTCCTTCCCCATAACTTCTCCAGCCAGGGTGTTTTTTAAAGACATTTTGCTTCTGTTGCTGTCTGAGGAAATATCTGGTCAAAGGTTACCAGAATAGGCTCTAAAATAGAAATCCCTTTCAGAAAAGTTTTGATTCTCTTAATCTTATATTTCAGTTGATACTAGCTTCCTTTCCCACTTATCCATCCTTCCTTCTTATCCATGTCCCACTTTCCACACTTTCATTCTTCAGGATAGGAATAGCATTAAAAGGCTACATAGAAGTGTTTGAATGTCCTTACAGTTCAATCTGTCCAAAATGTCCAGCAATGAAAAAAAGTACTTCCAGCGACATGTATGTGGGCACTTTAGTCTCCATGCCTGTTGGAGCATCAATGGCAGTAAAGAGAAAAAGACCTGCTTTTTGTACTTTGCTGAGTACCTCAGTATTTGGCTGAGCACAGAACCAGAGGAATCTATATTTGCTCACCTAATCCATTAGAGTCTAGCAAGCAACTGAAAGAGAAATGTAGAATTATGTTTATTTCTCTGCTGGGATTCTTGTTCATAGCAATTCTGGTACCTGAAATCCAAGGCCCAATTTTGCAATGCAATGAGTGCAGTCAGCTGAGAGTGCTCTGTGCTGCTCAAGAGACACTGAATATCTTACAGGATGGGATCCTTGGAAAGATTTGAGTGTGCTTTTGTGAGCATTTGCCTTTCCTCTACAAAGCCCTTAAAAGCAATTCTAAAGACAGATAGAATTCTTACAAAGTTCAAATGTAAATCTCTTCAGAATTATTACATTCTCTGGAGTACAGTAAACAAATAAACATAGTAAGAACTACAGTGATAGTATTGCACTTGGTATACGACTTTTCTTGCGTTTTTACAGAGCTTTTCATCTCAGGATCTCAAAGGGCTTTACAGATGGTACTTATCTAACCCTCCTAACACCTTTGTAAAGGTAGCACTTATGTATCATCCTCATTTTAAGTTAAGAAACTAGAAATGGAAGCACAAGAGATGTTAGGCAATTTTCTTGTGTTTCTCAAGTAGTCTGTGAAAAATACGACTCAGGCCTCCTACAGTTTATATTAATTAATTGTGTCATATTCATTGTTCTGTCTGGAGAATGGCCATCTAATATCTAATCTTTTCCTCTAAATTTTGCTGGAGAGATGAATATCAGTGGTAGAAAAGAGGAGAGACAATGATCTATCATCAAATGTTATTAATAGCTCTGTTTTATAAAATAAAATGCAAATACTTTTGCATTTTCCATTACTGAAAAATATGAAATTTATATTATAATTTCAAGGCCTGTTCATCTTAGAGTAACTTCTCAATACCACATTTCACTGAAGCCTGCTGAAGATATGCACAACACAGATCAGAACGGGTATGTCAGTATCTTTCACGTATTCTTTTTCTAACATCCAAAGCCAGTTGCAGTTGCCATCTTCCGAAACACAAGGGATACTATTCTATAAACTGCAAAATGGGTCCCAAGAAAACATTTGAAATCTTATTGTATTTTGACAGCACTTCAGGAAGTTTTGTTCTCATATATAATTTTGTACAATAAATGTTCCTTGAGAGAACACAAGTGAGTGAAGATGCATTGTCAGTCTGATATAAGCTATTTTAAGCATAGCCATTTGTGTCAGTTCAATTACTACTAATTTGATTCTAGGTTACAGTATGCAAGTAATATGTTTAAATAAGAAGTGCTGGTTTTGCTTTTGTTTTGTTAGAAAATACAATTAATACTTCTTGAAGGAGAGTTGTAAAAGTGGGTTTATCTGAAATTTTCTCTCACTAAATGAATTACAAACTGGCAACATTTTAAATTGTGATGGCCAAAATATTTACTGGAGTAATTTATGTCCTTTACTCTGGATCTTTGCCACCTTTGAAAGATTTGGGTCTCAAATAGGTGGGATGAATTAGAGAATATGTATGTACTCGTAGTGTATTTTAGAATATTATGCTTTTTGACAGAACTAGTAGGAAACAAAACATAGTCAAGAGCATCTCCTGGAAGTGAGTGTTTTGGTTTTTTGATTTAGTTGTTTGTTTGTTTGTTTGTTTGTTTGTTTTTCCACCTAAATCCTGAAAGTTGTGACATGGAAGCAAAATCAATAAAGAAATAAAAAATTACACAAAGAAAACAAACAAACAAACAAAATACCCCAAAGCACGCCCCCTACACACAAAGCCCCCTCAAACCACCCCACAAAAATATCCCAAAGAACTGACTCTATTTGGGTGAAAAAAGATGTGTTGACTATTAAGAAAAACTTGTTTTCTGAAGTGTGCATATCTATACGCAGGCAATAGCTCATTTCATGGGCTATTTCAGTACATTAACAATTACTTACACATAGGCTTATATAAGGTAGGCTGATGTAACATCAAAGAAGTAGCTCAGATATATTCACCCAGCCTGGGCTCAGTTTCAGATAAAGTAGCTCAGGCCCTGCTGTTAAGTCTGACAACACAGAGTTTTTCCTATGTAGTACAAAGCCCAAGCCTTCATCCAGCTTCTCAGGTAGGTTTTGTGCTACCTACACCAAACAAGCAAGTTGTAATCTAGTTCGAGTATTTCTTTAGGAATAGTGTAGACATATTTTGAATCATAGGAAGTTTTAAACTGTGGCAATACAAGCCATATGGGACTCTTAACTTTGAAATCCAATGGATCATTTCACACATGGTCATGCTGAGTTTAACTCTGAAAGAAAAGACTCAAACAATCTCTTTAATTATTTCTAAATAACAGTTTGTAAAAGCATGCACAGACTGGCTAACCATACTTGACATTAGATTTACCTGACATTAGATTTGATATATTAACAATATCCTTTTGGTGATTTTTGTATTTTTGTATTTTCTTCTACTTGTGTGACAGTTTGTGAGGGACATAAACACAGCTGAGAGATAAGCATTAGTTGTTGATCATCCTCTGGGTTGTATACTTTTGTCAGGAGAGTCTGTCTTAACATGAAGGGAATATTCAAAATGAACAATAGAAAATTTAAAATATAAGGAAATATTTGGTAAAAAATATGAACCTGTGGAATTCATCGCCACTGCTAAGAAATGGATATTTATTTACATGTACAACCAACCACCCAAGTTTATAATAGAAAGCAAGACAGTGGAAACAAAAACTTCAGGACATAAAATGCAGAATTTGCAGACTGGATTTTGGAGGAATTTTCTCTAGAAGTCATATCTGTGCATTTCATGTCTCCTTCAGCAAATATGGGAGATGGCATAGTGAATGTAAATGTACGATGGGTGTTTTTCAGTAGGAAAATCTTGCGCACCTATGTGGACAGCTAGTTTTCTTTATTATAGAGTGTTACAGAAAGTTTTCTGTATTATGGAGTGTGGTTTGTTTTTTTTTTTTTTTTTCATACTTGCTCTCCCATACTTGCCATTCTGTCAGTACTCTGGACTTAAAATGAAGTAATGGAGAAACCCCTCCATTTTCTTCAATTCATTGACTATAAAAAGTGCCATAGAACTGCTTTGTTGTTGTGAAATCTATTACAGACTTGCAAAGAAAAGAAAAACAAGAAAATATTACCCTGTCAAAAGAGTCAAAAAAAAAAGGGGGGGTGGGGAGTGGGAATTTTAAAGCAGAAACAGTGGCTGATGTGCATTTATACCCATGCTTGATGTCATCAATATAAATACTTTCCTTCTGGATAACTGCATCTCTACTATACAACTAAATCACTTTTTTACTCATAGGACAGGAAGGAAAAGATTAACAGCCTCCAGGGTGCAGTGTATCAAACTGCCTTTGGTACATACAGTGTTGCTCTCTAGTTCACCTGTTGCTTGAGTGGGGCTTTAACCATGAATATCATGTATTTGGACTGTAAAGTAGTTCAGAATGTTAACACAGTGGAAAATGTCAAAAATTGGGAGAAAAGTGAGAAAATGTGGCAATTGAAAAAGGCATATGTCAGGCTGTGATATTCCTAACCTTCCCAGTCACTACAGCTCATCATACCACTGAATTCTCTACAAACCTAGCAGTAGCAGTTTGGCATCACCCCTTCCTGTAAGATAATAACCTTCTGCAAGAGTGAAATTTTTCTAGTATCATGTCATAACCCTCCAGTAGGGCAAAGCCAAGGAGTCAAGGGAGAGCTCCCTTGGACCTATCAGGTGTCAGATTATTTTCAGATTTCTGCATCTGAATCATGCTCAAACACACACTATAAATCAGCAATAATGTAGGATAATGCAAGATGTTTACCCCAGTTCGCTTTTTTCAAATAAGCCTTCCACTTGATTTTGTATATGTTGCTGGTGAGGTTGCAGGACTCATTTTAAAGTAATGCTTCCTTTTTGAGAGTGTGGGTTATCTGAGGTCAGTTTGCATATGGAATTAGGGCCATCAACAAATTCATTTCTTTGACTCTTTTTCTCAATAATTTCCTCTTAGAACATACACCTGTTCCTTTGGATACTTAAAAAAAAAAAAAAAAAAGAGAGAGAAAGAGACAAAGAATTCCATATTTTCACTATCTTCTCATCTGATCAGACTGTCCTGTAAGATTTGGGAAAAGGAAGAAATTGCTATTTTTGTTTCTGTTTTAAAGGTATTTAGAGTTGTTTTGTTGGTGTGAGGATGAGAAATATCCTCTCAAGTATCTCTCTCCTAGTTGGATATAAACATTCAAGAAACAGATCCTGGGCCAGGTCCCCAGCATGAATTCAAAAGGACTCTGTTAATGTAGAGTAGGTAAGGATTTGGCACAGACAAATATAAGAGTATACAAGTGCCACAGCTCACTGGGTGTTATTACAAAAAGTCTGTCTCTTGCTGGCACTGACTTTCAAAAACAAGCTGTGCTTAGCACCTCTGAGTTTATAAAGATCACACAGCAACCTACATGCTATCAAAGCTTCAGGAACAAATAAATAAGCAGCTTATCTCTCAAGGTCTTTCCCCCTGATTTTATTATAAATGACAATTGAACCAAAGTTGTAAAGCAATATAAGATTTTCAGCCTAAATATGTGCTGTGTATTTTTTCACATTGTCTGAATCTGCTGTTGGGTGATTTTTCCTTAAATTGTAATATTAGTGTTTTTAGATCTGTCAGAGCTTTGAAATTAATTTTTACTGTTGTTCTACAAAAGACGTGCAATGTTTTTCACACATCTGCTTCAGGAGAAAAGAATCTCCATTGGCACACACACATTTTAAAAAAAGAAATGTCAGTTTTATTATTCTCTCTCTTTTTGTGCTATAGTCTTTGCAGAGAGCTGTCTGTGTCTACACAGAGAAAATTCAGGGAAGCTCCATTGTATTTTAGCCTTTGAAGCTGATACCCTGAATGAGTGAAAATCAAGTAATACCAGTCGTCCCTTGAGAAACATAATGAAAATCTTAAGGCAGGGATTTGCCCACTGTTGGTGTTAGATGTGTAAAATTTCACACAGCTAAGATGACAACAAATAAGATTTCTTAACTACTTTTCTACTGTTGCTCTTCATCAGCTGTGAAACAATAACAGTCATGGTTTTGCTCTAATTCTCCCACTCCAGCAAAATCCATCTGTAAAACTGATGGAGATGACTGAGCAAAACCAACAGGCAGTCAGGCCATTTCAGCAGGAGGGAATCATTACAGAAATGAATCACACAAAGTAATATAAGCAAAAAGGCTACCTTGCCCTGGGTTTTAATTCAGCCTCCACCACCAAGTAGCCCAGAGTCCTCTCTTTCAGCAGCCAGAACTTCTGGAAATTCTCCTTGTGAATGCTGGAGTAGGTTGTGCCTTTGCCTCCTGCCAAACAGTTCCGGAAACTCCCAGTGTAGAGTCAGAAAAGGCACATGACTGGAATGGATTGTATTGAAAAATATTTTTTTTTTCCTGTTTAATTCATCTGTGTTCTGTGCTCAGATGTGAAGGAGGAAGTTGATGGGTTGTATTGAGGCTATTAGTGATGTGCTTTGGCCATAATTAGGCGTGAGCCAATATGCCTTTTTTATTTTTTCTTTTGGATTCCTGCTGACCTATGTCATCTTTTACCCTTCTGTAACACAAGCATGTTTGGTAGCTTTACCCAGTGCAGGGGCTCCTAGTGCTTCAGCAGCATCCATTAGGTGGCTCTGGTGGGAGGTCTCACAGGAGCCCCTGCTGTCAGGCTGTTCCCTACTTCTTAGCTCAGCACATAATCAAATGGTGCGTAGCCACACACTGACTGTGTGCCATATATTTTCTCCTGCCATGTCATTACTCATTAGTGTCTGGAATTGCTGCCGCTAGCTTCTACAAATGAATGCAAGAGCCCTAGGTGAGTTAAAATAAATAAAGCCTCTTGCTGGCCCCCTAATGGACTATTGCCTGCCACCTGAGGAGGGAAGGAATCCATCATTACCTCAGGCAGATAAGAGGGGCAACAGTTACTCACCTGAAGTAGGCCACTTATCGTCCTATCCCTGGGCTGAGTCAAATCTTACATATGTCCACCAGATGGTGAATTCCCATAATTATTATTCTGCAGGCTACAAGAACATGAGGAGACTGAAGAGCTACTCAGCCTGTATATGCTTCTCTCCACCAAATCTACTCTCACATGTGAATTGAAATGCATTAGAGCAGAGTGGTACCTAAAACTTTTAAATATAGTAGCCCAATAATGTATTATTAGTCTTATTGTATTTACTCTATCTGAGCATCTTAAAGAGAACAGCATAATTCATAAATGAAATCCACTACATTGATGATTATTAGGGCTGTCTAACCAAAGTACAGTCAACAAGACTCCACAACTGATCAATCCATAGATTCTTGACACTATTTTTTTAATTTTAAAATGTGCTTTATGATGCCACAGTGATCAGTTTGTCTCAAATTACAATTTTAAGAAAAAGTAACAATATAGATTCATAGAATGATTCATATTTTGTATCAAACTTTTAGATGAAACCTCTATATAATCTTAAGGGTCAATACTGGGGCTAGTAGACTTCAGTGCCTTCATTAGTGACCTGGATGATAAGGTAAAACTCAACCCCAGCAAATTTACAGAGAACACTGAGGGCTAGGAGTTAATATCCCCTACAGCAGACCTTTAGTTCAGTTAAACTGAGGGACTGGGAGACTGGGCTGACAGAAACCTCAAAATTTTTAATGGTTCTGCACTTGAGGGTAAGTAACTTAAGTCAGTATGGCTTGGAAACCAATTAAATGCATAACAGCCCTGGGAATACAATGGATAACAACAGTGTGAGGTCATAAATAATGTAAGCTACACCCTTGACCACATTAGGAGAAGCATGGATAATGGATGGAGATTATTATCTCTATACACCTGGCAGAGGCTAGGCAACACATGGAGTATGGTATCTAGTTTTGGACAACCCTTGTGTAAGAAGGATATTGAGAAGGAAGAGATGATCCAGTAGAGGACTTGTACGAAGCAAAGGGCCTGTTGTACTTGACATAAGATGGGAGGTTGAGAGGGCTGGGCAAACAGGAGACTGAGAGGGGAAGCAGCAGCATTCTACAACTGTTAAGAGACAAGAGAGTCAAACTCCTCTTTGTAATTAGGTTAAAGAAGAGGCTCTTGGTTGAAACACTTTTGCAAGGAGGATGCCAAAGTGCTGGTTATTCAGAAATGAGGGGAATTTCCATTCGTGGAGGTCTTAGAAACTTGGCTTGTTCTGGTGTTGCTGGTATGTCTGCTTGAGACAGGAGATTGGATTACATGATTAGCTGGAGGTCCTTCTCTGTGATTGAATTTTAACTCACAGCTATATAATCTGTCAGAGTATTTCTCATATACATCCTGTGAGTGTTTTATGTGAAGCTGTGGGTTCTGGTTCATACAGAACCATAGACTAGCAAACCTAAGCACTTCTATCATAAGAAAGCTAAGGGAGACACATATCTGTAAACTTAAAAAAGGACTGAAAAAGTCCTGTCTTATGGATATCAGGTATTTTGCTTCTGTGCCTTGAATGCTGTATCCCACATTGGATCTTGACACGCTTGTGAGGTGGGCTGATGCCAACCTCATGAAGTTTAACCATGACAAGTGCAAGGTCCTACACCTGGGTCGGAGCAATCCCAGGCACAGCTACAGGTTGAGCAAAGAGAAGATTCAGAGCAGCCCTGTGGAGAAGGACTTGGGGGTGGTGGTCAATGAGAAAATGAACATGAGCTGACTGCAGTGTGCGCTTGCAGTCCAGAAAGCCAACCGTATCCTGGACTGCATCAAAAGGAGCGTGACCAGCAGGTCCAAGGAGGTGATCCTGCCCCTCTACTCTGCTCTGTTCTCGTGAGACCTCACCTGGAGCATTGTGTGCAGTTCTGGTGTCCTCAACATAAAAAGGACATGGAGCTGTTGGAACAAGTCCAGAGGAGGGCCACGAGAATGATCACGGACTGGAGCATCTCCCATATGAAGACAGACTGAGCAAGTTGGGGCTGTTCAGCCTGGAGAAGAGAAGGCTGCGTGGAGACCTCCTAGCAGCCTTCCAGTATCTGAAGGGAGGGCTATAGGGCTGGTGGGGAGGGACTCTTCATTAGGGTAACGGGTTAAAACTTAAACAGGGGAGGTTTAGATTGGATATAAGGAAGAAATTCTTTCCTGTTAGGGTGGTGAGGCACTGGAATGGGTTGCCCAGGGAGGTTGTGAGTTCTCCATCCCTGGCGGTGTTCAAGGCCAGGTTGGATGAAGCCTTGTGTGGCATGGTTTAGTGTGAGGTGTCCCTGCTTATGGCAGGGGGGGTAGGAACTAGATGATCTTGAGGTCCTTTCCAACCCTAACTAATCTATGATTCTATCCTTTCCTTTGGGAAGGCTGCTGCCCGGCTTTGTCATTCTTAGTGATAAAAAGATTCCTCCATAGTAACACTTTATTATTTGAATGTGTAGTTAGAATGTTGAAAATTTTCATGTTTTTGTGAAGAAATGCCAGGAAATTTTTTAAAATCTTAGGAAATTTCTTACTGTACCTTATTAAACCTTCTCATTGAAAGATTAAGAAAGATAGATTCAGAGAATTGCTCAGTTTTTTTCTGCAGCTAGGTCTCAAACACTGGAACTTTTAGCATTTCCAGCTGCAGATCTTTTGCTTTTGGAAGTTCTTTGAGTACAATTTTAAAGCTGTCTGATATTTTCTTTTGCTGTGCCAACTGTTGAAAAGCAGTCTGGCCTTGTAAACATGCCAGTACAAGTGAAAGAGTGCTATAGTGTTAGTCTCATGGGATTTCACAGTAAAAGGGGTGGAAAACTCATCCTCAAGATTCAGCAATCAGAAAATGTGCAACCACATGGAATTTTATAGCTCTGACTACTTCAGTGGTTTTACTATATACTTAACTTTTGATGCAGAGATATTAAAACCACCTTGTACAGGTGTGGCAGTACCTCATTTTCCTGGAAGATAATAAATATCATGTTAATCAGTGGTCAGTCACTTTGTGATATGGCAGAGCCACACTGTTCTGACAAATGGCTTTTAACAAGTTCAATGCTATAATTATGAAAAAGGTTACATTGTTCTACAATTATCCTTTTAATCAATCTTGCAGGATAATCATCCTTCCAAAAAATCTGTTTCTCAATACCAATTTCATTATCTAGGTGATTCTCATCACTAATCATTAGAGTGTGATTCACTATATTCTTAACAACTCCTGTTTTAACTTTAAATGGGTGATTAGACTCAATATACAGGATATTACCTGCACTATCGTCTTTATAATACATTCTCCTTCCCAACTGCCAGGCCATCTCTCCACTAATAAATGTAAAGAAGCATTTCTTATTAACACCTTTTCCATAGTAAATCATATTCAAATTAATATTACTAATGAAAGAGAAGGAGGGAGAACAGTTCTTTCCCTGATGTTCCATCTTTCCAAACATTGGATGAGAAGGCATAGGGTAAAACCGGGAACCTTCAGGCTGAAAGGTCAACGTATCTGAAATAAGTACTATGAAGGCAGTGGTTACTCTTGAATTTTGAACTTGCTCAAGTTCTTTAGGCATTCCATCAAAGCAAAACAAAAAATACTTTCTAGGCTAAGCTTTTACATCAATTTCCAGTAGACCCTACCTAGTGATGTAGAAAGGAATTACAACTTTCATTTAATGAAAACCCAGTCTGAACTTCTTGGGAGGATAGTTTTTTTTTCCTCTTTAAAAACCAGCATATTTAAAGCAGCATATAAACATCAGTAAAAAGTTTCAATTGAGTACTTCTTGGTATGCTGATTTTCAAGAGCTTCAAGAAAAGTAGTTACAATTGATGTGTTTAACTATATTGTTTAATTGTGAAGTTCCAGTTTCCTGATAAACTTCCCAGTTCTGATGGCTTTATGCAGACAAAAGTTCAGTCCTATACAGAGTCTGTTTAACTCTGACCGTGACAAGGCCCCTGTTGTGAGGCTAAACTGACTTTAGAGATGATTGCTTCTTGACAATTTTCCTGCTACTTTTCTGTGTAGATTTATGTACTATACATTTTCATTGAGCATTTAACCCTGAATCTTTATATGAGCCTGCCATAAAGCACATGCCTATCATCCAGGAAATACTTGGAACACTTTTCCTAGACAGGAGTTATTTTAACACGAAGAAGAATTAATTGTACTGAATTTCTAATATCTGGGAAATAATTTCTGCCAGCTGTAAAAAGAAATTTAATTAATCTATAGTTATCAAGTATTAATTTTCATATTCACTTGAACTAATTCATTAGTATGCTTGGATAAACATTTTCTAGTTTGTTTCTGGGTTTTGGTGTTTGGGTTTTTTTATGCTGCATAATCAAATATACCTTACAGATGTTGATTGGCAGAAGTTTTGCTAATATACTTGCTACCTGTGAGAATAAACATTGAGTGTAAGTTTTCATTTAAAGCTGGACTCTGCCCAGTTGCTACTAACACAGACAAAGGTTTTTGGAGAGAGAAAAAAACACTCTGTCACAATGACTTATACAAGCTTAAGCAGCAGATTTCCTAAACCAAGACTTATCACTTCAGGGTTATTTCCATGTGACCTGTGGAGGATGCCCATGAATAGCAGAAGAAGACATGCAGTTTTCTCTGCTGTAGGGCTGAGCCTCTCAGTGCAAGACTAGAAGGCAGTCCTGGGTGTTGTGAAGTAATCATTAAGTTACACGCTTGTCATTTCTTGTACATTCACTCAGAACTAATGCACATCACTTTTTCCAATTATAATCATTCCACCATTTAACAAGCACAAAAGGCCTTAGATTCCAATTTGCCACTGATGCTTCACTCTCACTTGCTTATTTCTTGGCATTTAGGTCAGGCTAGGTTGTGCACAGCTGCAATAATGGGGTATATTCACCCTTCATACAGCAAACGTAGAAACGATGAAGACTAGAACAGCTGGTCTCACAATGTGAGAGCAGATCATTTCCACTGGCATGGTAATTTCTCTATTCATACTTTTCCTTTCAGTTATTATAAATATGTTTTACTTTTTTTGATTTGCTTATTGCCAAATCCAAACAGGAAGCACACGATGATATAACAGATACGGTCCTTGCCACACTTCCTTGCTGGCTAAATCAAAATTTCTCTAGTAAGCATGTCACATTTCAGTTAGCTTTTCGAACCTCTCCATGGCTAAAACCAAACACACACCCCCTACCAAAACAAGAAACTGGAAAAAAAGCCACAAAACCAAAACACCAATCACAGCTGTTGAAATCCAGTCTTTAATCTTAGTTAGCCTCTCAGTAACTACAACTAACTAGAATGTGGAATCAACCAGATGATGTGTTAATAAACAAGCTTTGGCTACACAGGAGCCAAGAATTGCAAGAGTCTAGCACAGCATGTAAAATGCTTTTTCTTTTCACTCTGCTGAAAATTATCTACTTCTTCTGGAGTGCTTTACAAGTTTTAAGCTCATATATGCTTATTACTGTATTCAGTAGGAAATGGAAGCAGGGATGTCTGCTGCTCTTTTCCCCCAGTATAGTGCTGCCCTTGCCTCCCTATATGCAGGTATTGGAGGATTCCAGAGCAGGTAACAAATTTGCTGTTGGTGGAATAGCCAGTCTTAGCCCAATGATGAACCAGGACTTGAAAGTGTTGTTTGCAAGGAATGATGCTGTTTGCCTGCCTATTCACAAATTGTAGGAAAATAGGAGTAATACAAACTCCTTCAAGACTCTTGAAGATACATTGCTGCTGACAGACACCCCTGTCCCATGCCAGGGAGACTTGTGGTTCTAATTTTGTCCTGCATTAAAAAGATCAATTCCATATATCACTTATTTGTATGTCAGTGACACATGCAAGTGCAAAACACAAGGTAACGCAGCGCTAAAATGAAACTGATGGCTGCTTGCAGCAGCAAAGTGCATTTAATGTCTCTTCTCTAGTATATGTCAGAACATGGACCAGTTTCATGACATTTCAACATTTTTCATAGTCAGAATAAACTGGTTCAGTCCATGGTGTCAGTGGTGGCATCAGAACAGCTACAGCTGTTCAGTGCAATGGGGATCCCTCTCCAATGAATCCCACGGGGTATCATCTTTTATCAAACCTGGCTCTGCTGGCAGTACAGTACAAAGCAATTGTGCAGAAGGCCAAGTTCTTAGAAATCTGTTTTTTACATCACATTTGGGTTACGTACTTGATTTATGTCCATATAACACTGTAACAGTACTTCTAGCCAACCTAGTAGCTGTGTGTTGTTCCTGTCTGACAGTAACAAGTGTTTTCAGGAAGGGCACCAGCTACTGTCTTGGGCTATTTTTACAAAAGAAAGTAAAGACAGTAATATTTTTGTTTTCAACTAAACCCAACATTATCCCTTTAAATATTACATGAAAGAAAGTGCCAATTTAAATTTAAATCTTCTTAGAGATCCAGTTAAGTGAGACTGCACTGATTTTTCCCGATAAAACTCTAAAGTTTCTGTGATTGCTGTTCTGGAATGGAGACTAAAGAGGATGTGCTGCTTGAAAACTGCATGACTCAGATGCACAAGACATTGTTCTCTGAAAACTCCCTTCTACCAAGTGTCTGTTCTCCTAGGGTCTTAGTGGAATCTCTTAAATGAAACTGTTTCTCTATTAAGGAAGACATGTAGTGACCTAATATACTTCAAAAACATGCATTGTATCTTTCACTTTTGTTAGCATTGCTCATATTTATTTACAATCTGTTTTGTGATATCCTTTCACAATTTTTTTTTTTGTCAGACCTAGGGGCTTCTGAAAAAGATACTTGGATGAACTATATAGTGCACAAACTTTTCTCTCAAACTTAATTTTAAGACATAATTGAGTTGTTATCCGCACAGCATTTTCCTCCCCGATTGCAAAAAATGCCAGTCTGTCTCTGTAGATAATAAATGATGGAGATGCAAACTCTGTAATGGAATTTCACATGTACCTCACACAGCCTGAAAGAAGAGAATCCTCAAGATAGTATGTGATTGCTTCACATGCAATACTTCATGCTCCCCTAAGCTTTGCTGCTCTTAAGGACAGGGCCACACAAGTGTTATTTATTTTTTATCTACTGTATGAATTGCCAACAAAATCGGTTTTAATTCAACTTGCAATTAATACTGAGACAATATAAGGAAATACTGCAAAAAGAGCAAGGCTTGGGTTCCCCCCTCCCTTTTTCTCCCTCTCTGCTGCTATAAGAGCATTGCCTGATAGAATCTCTGTATTTACTGCTACATTTGAAAGATTTGGGTACCTAACTCCCACTGAATTCAACATGCTAAATCATAGAATCATGTTATTCAATGTTGCTTTTTATTAACATGCTAACTAATAATTATGAACCTAGTAATGTTCCTTCTCACTCCCTGTAACACAAATTATAATCTGTTGTAATATTTGGGATTCATAATGATGTATTTTTCTTTTAAGAAAATTTCTGTTGTATAGATAGTCTCTCACACAAGAATATCTTCATATTGTTTTTCAATGAACAAATAGAAATGTCTTGTTTTTCCTTTAGTGCTTCTAGCTGTGCTTTGGTTTTAATTCTTTTTATTAAAAACTAATATGCAACAGATAATTTTGCAGTTGTATTGCTGTAATATTTTTATGGTACTGCTTGCAGTATGTTAAAGAATCAATTTTTTTAAAATAAAAATTTCTGGAGCCTTGTTAATATGCATTTTGTGAGAGTTGATTATCTGTTTTAGTTTTAATATTTATGTTTTCATACTTTGAATTTTCATTCACATCGTAAAAGGCTTCCTAGATTTTGATTGTAAGGTAGGAGAAAACTGGAAGTAGATAATATCAAAATTATTTTAATTAATCCTATATTATAGATGGAATAGCTATGTAATAATTGTTTCCCTACTTATTTTATTATTGCTATTTGTACTATTCCTGTAAGGAGGAAGGCTATGGGCCAGGAAGTCTGCTAAGTTTTCTCAGACAAATAGGTCACGTTATCACTCAAATCAGTAACAAGAATTCCGATTTGTCTAGTGAATATTAGATTGAGTTCAAGAACATGAATTTTGGGCCTCATGTAAATTCCACACATTTAGGGTATGAAATGATATATTGCAGCTTACATTTAATTAAGTAAAGAGTTCTCTGTATTTAATTTGTTCAGGAGATCATGGATTACCTCCAACTATTAAGAAAAGATCTATAGGATATTTTATTTTTATGAAGGGTCAGAATCTTGGATTTAGGTGTTGTGACAATGCATTCAAGCAACCCTCTTCTGCTGGATGCTGATTCATACTAACTCTGAAGCAAAAACATTGCATACTTTCTTACCAACACCACTTTTCTCAGGGGCCTTTCTTTGGAGATTTCTCATCATGTATTTTCTTCATCTGATGCAACCCTTTTAGTGAGCTGTGAACAGCACAGAATGCTTTTATTTAAGATCATAGACACATTTCATCTCTCCACATCTCTTAGCAATTAGTGATGAACAAACTGATTCAGATAAATATCTCCATCAGTAAAACTTACAGAGGCTTAAACAAGAACATGAATTTTAAAAACTCTGAGAAGTCTTTAAAATGTTCATACACCTCCAACAGGGTGCCAAGAATCAAAATTCTAAAATATAATAATAAAGTAATACCATATCTTCACCAAAAACACACAGAGGGAATTCTTTTCTTATGAAATGACTATATTAGAGTTCTCATCCTTCAGATGCGCAGAGGATTTTCACATCGTGAATTAATTCCACTGAATCCAGTTGGAGGACTCATTGACTGTTCCTGACAACAGAATTTGGGTTTGTAGGCCTTCTGGATACTCTGCTATATTATCAAAAATAGTATTTGTACAGTTTTGATATAGTATCATTTTGGGTTTTATTTCCAGTTAGACTTTCTAATTAGATTTACTGTGCAGTTACGGAAATATTAATCTGAAAAAAACTCCACAAGTTTTGGTGATTTGCCATATACTTTCATTCCTGTGCATACCTGTATACTTGCGTGTTCTTAAGCAGCTTTTTTAAACTCAACCAGAGAAAAGTAAAAGTAAAAGCAAGGTAATGTCATACTGTCCATGATCTTCCCTTAAATTCTGACTGCTTCTAATGTGCTTCCAATTGGTTGATGTTAATAATTGACAAAATAAAATGCTATTTTAGACTGTGGAATATTTATTCTTCCTTCAAACTCTTCTATTGTTCCTGGCAGTTAGCAGTTATTTCTCCCAGTAATATTGCAAAGTGTTGTTTTGCTCCTTTTCTGTCAGCCTGGGTGGGGAAATGTCTGGAAATCATTTTTCTTGTCCTTGTTTTGAGTGAGCTGGAAGCAGAACTCAGAGAGTGTTAGGGAGACAGGGAATAATGAAAAACCCTGCAAACACTTCTGGAGTTGCTGCTGCCATACAAAGTGAGGGAGGACCTTTCCCAAAGTAAAGACAGGCAGGCAGGACCTGCAAGAGATTCACTAACTTCTGACACTCTGGTATTTATTTTTTAAGCAACCAGTCAACTGGATTCTCCACTGAACCTTCAAATCTGGAAAGTGCCTCTTATCGTTTGTTAAGATGCCACTTTCTTGGATGAATGCCCACAGCCATATGGCGTTGAATTAACACAGATTTTCACTGAATTAACATGGATTTTCAAATTTCATATGTTCTGATACCAGCACTGTTAGCAAAGAGGAAAGTGCATGCAGTTAACATACAAAATTCTTTAAGGATTTATTTCAGCAATAAATGCTGATTCTTAAACAAAACAAGCAGCTATTATTTGGTGTTATCATTCTAGTTTCCTTAACATGTCTGCTGTCACATAATAGAAGGCAACTATCTCTGCATTGCTGGGCTTCTTATTTAGGTCAGATCTGAGGAGACCTCAGGAGGTTGTCTAGTCCAGTGTCAAAGTAGGAGCAACACTGGCTATGGAGCTTCAGTCACTTGGGCTGTGCAACTCCTCAAGGACAGAAATTCCACAGCTTCCCTGAGAAACCTGTTTCAGTCCCTAATTATCCTTTTAATGATTTTTCTTTTCATTATGCCTGATCTTCTGATTTAATCTGTGACCCTTGATTCTCATTCTTCTGCCTCACCCTCAGAGAGGAGCCTGGCTCTAGAGCCTCAGTAACCTCCTCATTAGCTGTGAGGTCCCCCTGAAGACACCTTCTTTCTAGGCTGAACAAGCCCTGGCTCTTCAGTCTGTCCTGACAGGCCATGAGCTCTGAGTCCCTGCATGTGTCGGTGGCCACTGCTGGATCACTCAAATTCTCGAAGGTCAGAGAGTCAAAGCTGTACCAGAGAGTCAAGGCTGGATGGGCTGCTCAGGTGTGCCCTAATGAGTACCTAGGAAAGGAGGGAATCGCTGTCCTTGGTCTACTTCTTGCTTAGGAAAAGAAAAAGACATAATTTCAGCCCACTGAAATTACTAAGGTTATTATTTAAGACTGGTGTTTCAGAGCCCTGATTTAGCCATGTGATTTATTTGAGCGGAAAAAAATGACATTTGAAAGAATCTGTTGATGTAAGTGAAAAATTTTTCCATGACCTTAATTGGTTTTAACATCCTTAACCCATTTGTGGTAGTAATTTTTGTTTATATCAGCTGGATAATGTGGACCAACAGATGCATTGCTTAGAAGAGAGCTGTACTTTTCTTAAATGTATGATGGTACATTGTATTACTGGCACATGATCTTGTGTTTCTTAACAAATTGTGCCTTTGTGCTACACTGTACCTTTGCAGTTTTAAATAAGATCCTGACATCTGTGTCATTGTGCTGTGCTGTATCTTCATGGGAAATTCTTTTTTCCTTAATTTAAAGGCACTATTTTTCATCAAATGACAAGCATACATTATGGCTCTCCATTTTAACCAAGATACTAAAGGCTATTTCAATTTGACTACAGCAGTTTTCTGCCAAATGACTACTCTAAGTTATATTGTGCACATTATCCACCAGAAAGCACAGAGTTGATGAGAGTGCACTGTCAACTACACCACACATCGATATGGAGGTTATTTGATTTGAAATTGGATTCTAGCCTTCCTTGATCTGTTGTATAAATGGAGACACATATGTTGAGGAAATTCTCATGAAGTTTATGAAGAATGTGGTGTACTTCCCCACCCCCACTTGCGTATGGCTTTTACTTTGCTAAGACTTCAGTTCTAGGTTTGATAAATACTCAGAGTTAAAGTATAAGACACTTTTAAAAATGTAAAGAAAACTTCCAAAGATTATTCATTGTGTGGATTTCTTCTCTGATATTAGTCAGGTGTAGGTTGTACACTTTTGTAGCAAGGTGCCTTTTTGACCCTTCTTTAAACATTTAAGACTTAGTTCAGTAGTTCATTCAGTTGATGAGACATGTTTCTTAAGTACAACACCTTCAAAAGTACTCTAAATATATAATATTCTCTGAGAGACATGTCAGTCATTGTCAAGATGAAAATAGCTTAAACACTAAGTTCCTTGTAAACTGCGTCCTTGTCTTAGGGGTCTATTCATAAAGCAGTGGTTTACTGTATGTGTGACACTTAAAAATGCTTGAAAAATAAATGGAGGCATACGATTTCATTACAGGGCAGATGGAACTGTAGATATTATGATTCAGGGAGGGGAGGGGGAAGAATTTGCTGTGCAACTTGCATGCATATCGCCAGCATGTGCATGGCCCTAAGGGCAACACAGAGAACTTCACAGAAAACATATTAAATGGGCATGGGGGAAGCATCCTTTGACCTACATAAAAGAGCCTTTGTGTAGATCTCATGAGCAAAAGTTTGTATTTTCGAGCAGATAAAGATGTGCAGCTTCTTTGGAATCAAAGGTAGATTGGCAACACTTTTCAGGAAATGGCAAAATCATTATCAATGTGTTTGGTATTCACTGTAAAACATTCATCATTGTAAAAGGTTTTGGCATCAAAGAGGTTGTAATATGTGATCCCACATGAATCCTGTCGTAATTTACTATTAATTGATGTTCATCTGTTGTAAAGTGCTGTTACTAACTTAAAAGGAGGCAGAATGAAGAAGGAAAACACAGTGCCCTGACAAGTCCTTTGCAGCCTGGCTGTGTGATGGATTCAGAGATAACTGTGAAGTGATTAGCTCAAGACTGTCTGAATTTGCCAAGGAATGGGGAGCACTGTGCAGGCTCCCCAGGCTGAGGGGGGAATGTCTTGAAAAACCTGGCATGTTGGGTCAAATTACCTGTATCATTCAGGGCATGTATGAAGTTCTTTTGTGAGTTATCATAACACATCCATCTTTTGACAATGAGCTGAAATTTGGCTCTACACACAAAGGGTATTGAGAAATGTGCCAAGTAGCATGATCTGAATCTATTTTGAGGATTAGAGAGTTCTCACCAATATAAAGCACCTATTAAATGTATTGTTTTTATAGCTAATCAGAGGCAGTACGACATGAATAAAATTTTTTATCCCCAAATATTTTCTGCCTATGATTCAAGTAATCTTAATCTCTACTGTGCTGCTGTATTAAAATACATTAATCAGATGTGTTAGAAATAGCAGAAATTAGACACCAGTTTTGTCTAAAATGTTTCCCTGCTGTGCATGGCTTGTTTTCCTGCTTGTTTTGCTGTGCTGGCTGAATTTTTTTATATCCTACACAAAATTGAAACTTTCAAGTTAGCTTATATGATAACGATATGGAAATAATTCTTGAGTGGGAAGCTTGTTAAAAGATTTCTCAAGATGATATAATACAATAATCAATCGCTCACTTATGTATTTCGCTTACTCTGCTAACTAATGAGAATTTTTCATTCTTGAGTTTTTTAGCCTGATTTGCACATACCTGTTTGAAAAATTCATGTACTTTCCTCTAAGTAACCTGCATCCTATTATTATTATAATTTTATAAGATTAGCATCTCTAGGCCATGGACTCAAAGTTAAGCACTTTACAAATGTATAACGAAGACAGTCACTGCACAGGAAAATGTACAGTGTAAGTCTAAGGTTTACACTTGTACATAAAGGATGGATAAAGCAGGGATAATATGATGGTACAATGCGACAGTGCTCAGCATTATGAAAAACAGTGGTCAAGGCAATGCAGTTGCTTAGCATCAGGCATTACAGCAGGACAGAGCTGTAGACAGGAAACTGGAGTGGGTCTCACAGCTCTGGGAAAATCCCAAGGAGCCCCCCACCTCCACCCTTTTTCTTGCTATGGATTGTTTTTGCACTGTTTTAATATCCACCTACACTGCAAGTTAAACCAAGAACTGAGTTCTGGTTAAAAAGCCAACCCTGCGCACAGTTATAATTTGACTCAATGCATGGTAGAGGCTGGATTTTTACCCTGACTGGTGGGCAGGACTTGAATTCAGCCCCTGAGAAGAAGCAGACACTTCACACTTTGTGTTGTGTGCCATCTCCCATCACTTTCCATTTGAAGAGGCCTAACTAATACTGCCTTCTCATTTTGAACTTAACAGCTCTTGATACTGCAGAGGTGATTTTAACTTAAAAAAAAGGTGGATGAGGACTAGCATGTGGATATGGGTTTTGTTGTTTTGAGTCATACATTTGCTTTTTGGATCACTAAACAGAAAGCAATGTTGACATCAGATACTTTACGTGCAACTGCTGCTGATTTAGTAAAGCAAGGCACATTGGCAAATGTGGCAGCAGATGCACAGTGGCAGCAGCAAAGCTGTCTCCTGCTTGAGCTCCGGATGCAGTTCCAGAACATGCACAGTCTGGGAGACAGCCAGCTCTGTAATGGAAGCAATGACCAATATCTCCTTTGTTGCGATCTTGCCTTTTTCATTATAGTGTCATGTTTTATATGGCACTGGGCTGTTCAGCAGAGAAGATGAGACTTCAGTGAGCTATAATACACACAAAAAAGTGTGACAAATTGCAATGACAAGGTTGCATTTGTACTACGAAGTACAGTCGGTTATGATATGATGTAGTGTAATGCAATAATCCTTTCTTGGGCAATGTTGGCTGTGGTGTGTTGTATGCTGCCACAACAGTTAGTGCTACAAATACAGCTCACCATCAGACAATTATTTTACAGAGAATATGAGCAAATCTTCTCTAATGAATGCATATGTTGTATAAGATAATAGTTAATAATTGTCTTAAATTCAGTGGAAGAATATGTGAAAGGTACTTACTTAAATTGTGTTATTTCTTTGAAGGTTTTTATCTCCTTAACCAGCCTCCTTTGTCGATGAAACAATGAAGCCTTTAGGTATATATATGGTGATAATTCTTTTCATTCCCTAAGAAGCTGAAGGAAATTCAAGTGATACATTACTGGTAGTTTCTTAGACTAAGTAGACTAAGTAGCTCAGGTTCAGCAAATTTATCTTCATGCAAGTCACTGAATGTCCTTGATTTACTAGAAGGATGTGTTTATCGGAGAACAGATTTTGAATTTTTTTGTGGGTGTTGAAAAATCTTCCGATTTTGTTTTCTAATATGTAAATTGTGAATTATCTAACTTACTCAAAGATAAGATGCCCCTAAAGATACACATTTTTTTATATTAACATGTAATAATGGAGAAAAGGCCCAGACATACCCCAGATTGAAGTCTAAATTAGGTAAACTGAAGAAAGGAAATGTTGTCAATAGAACATTTATCAAAATCATCCCTCTGAAGATTAAAATATCACCATAACATTTACAAGGAAAATTTGAGAAGAACTTAAAGCTAATATGATCCCTCTCCTCCCTGCCCTCTCTCCTCCTTCTCCCATGCCTTGCATGGTTCCCCTTTCACTGAAGAGTCTGTAGGTTTATCTCTCCCTTTTGTTTTTAAACACTGCTGTAATATTTGTGAAACTGATTTTAAAGAAGACATTTCTTTGGTGCAATTGCAGTTTTTAACAACTGCTAAACTCTTTGCAGTGGATCTCCACTGGCGTAGAACTAAAATCTGGAAGTAATCAACAACCACTGAACATCAGAAATTCTTCAAAAACCATTTAAACGCAGCTGGAGTCTGCTAGTAGTTAGGATAGGATTCAGGTACCTAATCCCTTGAGGTTAGTTGCCATCCCCCATCTTCCTTGTCTTATATGTGGAACTAAAAAGCCCCAGGGTGTTGATGGTTGTAAAGAAACTGCCGGCATCTGACACCTGCTGGGAGCAATAAATAAAGAACTCTGCCTGCCTTTGTCAGCTTGTGCCTTCCTCCTCCCTGCTACACTGCTTTTATTTTGTACCGGGTTTAGGAAGGAGAGATGAGCATTACCTGTTTAGCCATGTAAACAAATCTGATAAGTAACAGAAATCACTGTTGAAAAGCCAGCCAGTTTTGACACGCATGCTTGACCTGTAATACAAGCAAGTCTGCTTAAGAAGTAAACACAATTGTAATTTCACACCAAAGAAATATTGTTGCAATTATGTTAGCGATTACATGGCTCTGAGAGTGTCTTTGGATCCTTCTTAGTTCACTTTGTAGCATTTCTTTTTTCCTGGATTGTTTCTGTTTTCCTGCTCTGTCTAGTTGGTCAGAATAATCTCTCTGGTTTGGATTCTCTCATCTGCTCATACAGTTTGTAAGTAACAAATTAAGGGCATCCATCATTTTGCTTTGGAATGAACTTGTGCTTTTGCTATACACAGAACAAAAAAAACCTGCCTCCCTCTTAACACCACTACTAAAAATGTTTTCCCTCTCACCTCCTATACATGCAAACAGTGCTACATGTTTAGGTGAACTGAGAAACTGGCAGTATGGCTGCGAGTTGACTATGCAGGTATTGAGTTTGGCTCCCCTATACCCAGTCTACAAGGATGTGCAAGTGCCATGGACTGGCCTCAGCTTCTGTAGGAAAGAAGAGGACTAATTTTCAATGGTTTTCTGCAGTTCACATTGACCCTCTTACCTGTTTCTGTTGTGGAGGTTATCTTTGAAGAGGAAAAGCAGTGATGGGAAGGCAGGTTACTTTGGGGATTAAACTTTAAAATTAATATATAGTACAGAACTTTGTTAAAAAATATTTCAATCAATTAAATGCAGCAAACAAAATCTTCTTCTGTTCTTTACCCTGGTCCTTTCCAACCCCTGTAATAATTTTTGTCCTATTTTTTTTGGTTTTGTTTTTTACAAATTGTAAAAAAATGTAAAGACCTTGCAGTCAGATAAATTTAAATTTTCACAGTCAATCTGCAAATCAGGGACCTGAGTTCTGCTCCTCCTTTGTGATAATTCTCTGCACAAAAGTAAATTTTACTCACTAGGTAATAGCACTAAAGAGTAACCCTTTGAGAAAGCTTTTGTTTATTTGTTTGTTTTGCATTTAGGTACTACAAGTATTACCATCTAGAGCAGAGTCTAAAATCCTATCAGTATTATAGACAGGCATTGTAGTAGAGTCAGGAATTTGGAAAACCACAAGAAAAGAATTAGTCATCAATGAAATTAATCTTATTCACATTCATAGCAGTTTGTAGGGCCATAAGACTTTTGATGGATTGGTTAATTTACGGCAGAAAATCAAAGTGACTTTTGATGTAAAGTGGTATTTTTAAGTCCCTAGTTTTCCCAGAAAACAGAAAACTTGCAGTAAAATTTTACTCTGAAAACTGGGGCCTCTTTTGCCCAATGCCTGAGGTAAACAGTTTGCAAATAAGCTTAAACTAGTGACAGAAGTTGTTTATATTAATTTGGTCTAAAAGCACAAAAAATTGTGTTGATCATAGCCTTAAATTTGTGTTGGCTTTAATATTCATTGAGATGAAAAGCAAAAGTTTACAATTTTCCATGGGCTGCAGTGCAGTTTCACTGTGGTACCTTTGAAGTATGATGTGTATGAACAGATGAGAGAATTAAACCTTTTCCACTGCTCACCAATGTAGGCAGTATCATCAGCCATTATGTCAGAAATAATTTAAAATCACTTAGACATTTAAAATAGTCCACAGAAATGATCCTAAAATGGAATTATATGGCTTTAAACATTCAATTATGATTATGTTTTATTATTTACATTTCAGTAGCTGAGACAATTTTCTGCTCCTTCCTACATGATATTTGCTTAAAGTAATTATACCAACTGAGAACAGTGGCAGATTGAAATTAAATGTTTGGATTAAATATTTTGTCAGCAAACATGCAGCAACTGCTTTACTACTGCTTGTCGTCTTCTCTGCATACTGATTACAAAAAGATTGGCTTTTATCTTGATATGATTTTAAAATGCCTAGATAAGTGCCATTTGATAGTGCAGCTTAAAGAATAATCTAGAAAGAATCTAGATCTAAATAATAAGGAACATACGGTGTGAAATTAAAATAAGGTAAGATAAGTCTATCTGCTTAGTGTCTTACGCTATACTCAAATAGGCTATTTTTATTGTACTTCCAATTAATCTGGGTTGCAGTTAGGATCAAAATATGATTAACTAAGTCTTCCATATTGCTGCTGATCAAAATATATGAGCTTCTTGTGGGGTTTTTCAGAGAACTAGAATTCAGGACACCTACTGCTTTCTAATCCTGAAACATGGGAAAGCATTTTGGTTCTGTACTAATAATGAAAAAATCTGTTATCACCTAGCTAACAGGAATTCTCACTAACCTTAACAAGTCTTTCATGTGTAGATAAGCAAATATAATATGACTTTTCAACAATGGTAGTTTCAGTGCAGAAACTTTGAAGCAAACCTTCAAACAGATACATCATAGCTTTAGCCCTTATTTCAGCTGTGTTTTACTTTGCTGAGCTGTAGTTCTCACTCCTGTAACTGAGACTCAGACCATTTTCCTCCCTTCTTCTGACAGCACTGCCACCCCTGCAGCATCGGTGCATGGAAGGAGGTGCTCCTTGGGCTTTCTGATCTAGAGCTTGGATCTCAAACAGTTGCTTTCTCCCTCCACCTGGGCCTGTTGCTGCTCCTCTGAAAGAGGCAGGTTTCTGTCCGTGACCAGCACTCACTTTGTCCCAGAGATCACCTCATTTATTTGCATGATTATGTCAGCCTATGTGCTTCCATTTCTTCCCTATGACAAGTCTTACAGAATTGGATCAGATCTAACTCAGCTGGATTCTACAGATATTTCTCAAACCTCTCCCCCACACCCACATGTAATAGAGAATATTTATGATTTCTAGAAGATTTTTCTATAACTTAGCTTCACTTTAAAAATACATCGGTAAATAAATCTTGTGTGTCCTTCTTCCTTCTCCCTTGCTTTACCTATGGACACAAGGAAGAAAATGGTTATAATAAATGTAGTGCTATGTATGAATGTATGTTATCTTACATTTCCTTATGTAAAATGCCTTCCCTTCTGGTTGGCTTCTTGGTAAGCTCTAGTTCTTGTGTATTTTTGCCTGAAGAACAGACAGGGAAATAGTAACATTTTTGTGGTTTCTTGACGATGAAGGGAAGTGAATATAACATTTCCCCAGTCTTTCAAGAAAAGGCAGTTTTTACAAGGTAACAGAAGATGATTTCTCTCTGAGGGACCACATTACCCTAGAGACTCATCCCATTTCATCTTACCGTATGTCGTGCCAGCTTCTGGGGTATCTCAGCACAGAATTTTCTAGCTTTTTCTGTGACACATTTAAGTTCAATGTATTCTGTACATAGAAAAGAAGGATATTCTCCTTCCAAGCCATTTTCTGAAACTGTTTTATTACTCAAAAAGTATAGAAGGTTGCTAGAATACTTTGTGTGTGCATTTAAATGCCTTTGGATATAGACTATATAGCATATTGCTATTGTAATCACTAAACAAGTTAGAAAGATGCCATGATATTGGAAAGGTTAATGGAAAAACCTTAGTAAACAGATGCATTGTTAAGGCTTCTCTAGGGCAAGTTTAAGTAGTGAAGTTTGGAAAGCCATTAGCACAGCTGCACCAGCGTATACAAGTACAAGCTGTCTTTAAATATTCTGCTGGCAACAGTGTGAGTAATACAGTGGCAGAAATGCACCTGACCATATACAGTCATTTCAATTTTCAGTTTAATTGCCTGTTAAGGAGCACTGAGGAATTCCAAATAATTCTAGTGTGCTTCATCAGCCAGCTGTGAAATACATTATTGCAGCTATATAAAAATAAAGACTTAAAAATAATAAGTATGTGTGCAGGCAGCTTGCATTCTCACCCAAGGATATTAAAGGCACTTATGTGTCATGGATGTAACAGAGCAGTTGGAAAAGCAGACCCAATTCATACTGGGCACATGGCATGTGATTTCCTATTGAGCTATAAAGAGGAAAATAACATAATCAAATGCAAAAACTTTTCAGAGCTGTCAGCTAGCACAAAGCTGCTTCTGGGAAAACAAACTGCACTATTTACAAATTGTGATATCATCAAGAGCTATTTATATAGTGAAAATAATTTACACTCCAATTACGTATTTGTAGATAGCCCAGCCAGAAATGGCCACTTGTGTCATCGAGGCTGACCCCCAAACTAGAAATGAGGCTAAAGCTGGCTTTTTAATTATGAAATATACTTTCTTTGGTGATGGCCACTTTTTGTTTTATATTACTATTTTTTATTATGGCTTTGAAAACATCTCTGTTTTCAATAGCCAAGCACATTTCAAGAGAATAAAAAAAAAAAAGAATGTTATTAATATGTAAAGGGCTTTTTTGGCAATTAATCATGGGCTCATAGGAGATGCTAGATCATCACCTCTATTTCTTGCCAGAAGAGTAATTTTTTTTGTAGAGTTTTTTTTTCCAGTCAGATTTAATTTGTGGTAAGCCATTGGGTGTGTACTGCTTTCCTTGGGAATTGATCTGCACTCTATCATTCATTTGAAATTTTCTCCTTTTAACTTCATTCAATTATTCATAATTATGTAGATTCATAAATGAGATTAAACTGCTAGATTTATTTTCTCTGTCTATAATCTACTAGCTCGATATGATAGGTAAAGTTTTCTTGTTTGGTAAGAGCCATGGGGGGGTAACTGTTATGTCTTTAATTTGAATCTACAGGGAATGACATGCTCAGTTTTGAGACATCTTTTGCAAAGTGCTCCTTATTTTCTTTCCTTTTTTATGAATTCAAATAGTTTTTCACACCCAATGCAAATGATCAAGAATAATTAGTTGCTGGAAAAAAAGCCAGTACCAGGGAGCAAGGGGTGCCAGGTATTTCCTAGTGCTTGGTAGTATCTGTAGTGAAAGGACACGTTTGCCTGAATGTTATTTGGCCTTTCATTGTTACGGGAGTGAGATAACTGTAAAAGATTAGATTAACAATTGTATTTATCTGTTTAAATCATGCATTCAATAGTGACTTATGTAATTAAGAGTTTTACTTGAGTCTCTGAACACACTTTCAGCTTTGCTTATCTGTATAAATTGCACAAACAGTTAAAAACAATTAAATGTACTGTGGGAGAGATTAAATACTTAAAAGAATATCTTTGTCATCAGCATGATGACAGGATTAGCTATGTTTGCAAAGCCTGAGAATTTGAGGTAAAGGGTCTAAACAATTTAACACAGAAAGAATTCAGAATATTTTCTGGCCATTTAAGCAAAAGCATTGCATTATTAGCAGAGAGAATTTTCCCATGTATTGTTTAAAATTACTTTCTGCATTAGGGGCTGCCTGATGAAAGTACATCCACTTCAGTTCACCAAACAAAGTTTTGAATTGGAGCATTTGGCTTCCAGTCTTTCTTGCAGGAAAAAAAAAAAAAAAGTAAAAAAAAAAAAATCTTAGGAGAAAGGAGAGAATTCAATATTTTTGTAACCAGTGAAATAATCAGCCATCTTTTGTGCATACTTTTTCCAGCACTTGAGGCTCAAAGATTGTATAGCAGGAGTTCAAGAGAAAGGTGCATGTATGGGTGAGCAGCTCGTTAGGCATCATCATACATGTGGCATGTAATGAGTACAGCCCTTAATGCAATATACTGTCAGGAAGAAATCAGGAATAAGGCAGAAACTCAGTTACTTGATCTTCCTCTCTTCACCAGGTAAGAAACACCTCAGATATGATGCCTTGTAGGATAATAGAACTTTGCATATATGAACAGCAGAACTTTAGTACTGAAGCAGTATTGTTGCCTCTGAATGGAAATAATATCAATAACATTTAACAATAACTTTTTAAAGTACTTTTCACACCAAATTATCATGAAGACTGGAGGAAAAAGCTTCTGAAATAATCTAGGCTATTTCCTATTGTTGATGAATTGTTTCTTTCTAGATATTCCCAATATCAGCTTTTCACTCTTAGATGTCTCAGCAAATGGGGGACTTTGCCACTTCTGCTGAAGAGGCAAAACAGAGCCCCAGTAATATAAAGATTGCCCTGAGCTCAACTAAACAATAGTGGCTCTTTGGTCAGTTGAACTTACTGCAAGATCCTCCCTAGTTTTTCTCTTTCCTTTCAGATCTCTTGACTCTTGAAAAAAATGTTCTGTCATGTATCATCACTCAGAAGCTCTCCAGTTCGTAGCTTTGATAATAGTACCAAGAGTGACTTGACCTAATATGATCTGCAAATGACCGAATTATTTCTACAGAAAGATACCAACATGACCTTATTTGTAGCTATGGATTCTCTACCTATCACCCTATATTTTCAGTGAATTCCACAATTAGGATGGGCAAATGTAATTTCACTGTTTCCTAAGACTGTACTGAGATGGGAACACAATCTAGTGCTGATGAAGTTAATGGACTTGCTCTCTGGGCCCCCTAGAGTGCTCTTCATTTTACTTGTTGCCAACAACAACGTTTTTAATCACAATCACATCTGCTAGAAGAGTGAGTGTGTTGTAAGCTTTCATGGTTGAACTCCGTCTATTCCACAGAGGTGTAGTTATCCTGTGTCTTTATCCCAAATTATTACTCAAAATTGTGTACCACCTGCATGAGACCATCAATCTCAGACTGCTATCTCATCTATATGTTATATACCATACCATGGAAGAAAAGTCAATTAAGGTCTCATTATTTTAAGACACAAATGTGATGATGTTGTCTAGATTTTTAGTCTCCTCAAGGAGCAGGAGGATCATCTTTTCTTACCTGTTATTGATTACCTGGATTAAATTAAATTTTAGAATATGGTTTACAATAGTTGACAATACCTGAGTGTTGAAATCAACTTAAAGAGCAGGAATTTAGAATGATCCCACATTAAATCTGTGATGTTCTTCCGTAGAGCTCTGTATGTATAGGTTAGACAGTGGCAGGCTTTCAAAAATGTTTACTAATATAACCTTGACTTCAACATTATTTTTAATGGGAAAACTGAAAAATAGCTGTATATCCTTCTAGTCTAATTATCTGTTAGGAGTCTAGGTAGATAGTTGAACACCTTTATATCCCTATCACTACCTCCAGCTGGTACATAAAGAGTTCCAGTGTTCAAGACTTCCAGGAAGTTCCTGATGTTGAATAGGAAGGGGGAGCTTTTCCAGACTGTGATAAGTAGGGAAGATATTTAGTAAAGGTAGTAGTTGCTATTTCAAAGAGGCCAGTCATAATGCTACTGTGTTGTTTGGTTGCCTTTTTTATTTTTTTCTCTTTGTCCATTTATCCATATTTTGGCTTTTCTCTTTTAAAAATGAAGAATAGTTCTATGGTTACCTTTGGGGTGCTAATCATGTAGACTTTTACTGTGAAAAGAGGGGTGCATTTTCTGGTTTTATGAACAGCAATGATATTCTCATTCTAGCTGTAAGTTCCAATACTTTATGGTCATAGTCTTTTTTTTTTTTTTAGTAATTGATTCTTCATTAAAAGATTAATAAAATAGTGGAAAATGGTGGCTAATTTTTTCAGCTGAAACTAAGGAGGGAATATAGATGGACAAGATGTAATTAAAGAGGCTGGAATTTGGCCAAAACACTGGCATTGTTATTTTTGTTCTTGCAAAAGTATCATGGGATCTTTAATGGCCCTGAGTGGCCTCAGTTGTATGTCTCTTTTGAAAGATGGATGTTGGTGATCCTCTACTGCCTAGTGAATACACTGCTAATGCCTGCCTGTCTGAGAGTTGAGAGTAAGAGCAGGATGAAGAGATTCATTAAACACTGAAAGATCAAAATGAATGAATGGTGAAACTGAGGACCCCTACCTTCTCTAGGAAGTGTCTTATTGCTGCCTTGAGGAAGTGATGGTCTGATCCACAACTCATTGAAATCAATGTAAAGCTTCTAATTGATTTCAAAGGATTTGGGTTCAAGCCCTGAGTTCCATTTTATCTTGCTCTTTGTTCTCTGTCAAGGATTAAAGTAACCAGGAAGCCTTGTATCTGACTATGTCTTCCCAAAATATAAAATGAATTTGTCTCTATCTGTTTAAATAGATTTTCCACAAGAGCTGCTGCTCAAGATCAGGGGAAAAAGGTCTAGGCAGGTTCCTGGCCTAGACTACAGCGTCTCTTGAGCTGTGAAATGAATGAGGTCAGTACACATGGCCCTACAGAATTTTGTTGCCATGTATTTACATTTGTGGTAGACTTTTTTCCAGTCTGAGTGTACAGGATCTCTGTACCAAAGATGGGCTTTGTCTTTGCCTCATTTTTCTGTAGCCATTCTTGAAAGAATAATGTATCACAGCAGATAAACCTACACATCTGTTATCGTATGAGGAGCTGTGTTGCCATGCTGGTTCATAGTTTTCAAACTGCTTTCATACTTTTACCATCTATTCAGAAAGAATTTACCCCTAGGCAATCAGAGTGCTTTCTGCTACCAGTGATGCTACCTTGCAATTTCCATTATATGAACTATTTTCAGGCAAATAACTGCTTAAAAATTTTAGCTTATCCAAGCATTCATTTATTGTTCTGAACTTACTTGTGTTATTCCTGGGATATTTGAAGAGTAATGGCTTGACTTCAAATATGGTTATATTGCAAAGTTAATTTGCTTATTTGATATTTGTGATAATATTTTGCTCAAAACCTGTGTAGATACTCTCTTGATGTGTTCTCTCTTTTATTAAAAAGGGAAGGCAGTTAATAGTGAATGAGTTAGAGGAGTTCTCTTTTATGTAAAATTTCTTTTCAGAATGCAGTGATCTGGGGTTTTCCCTTTTACTTCTGGTTATGCAGAGTTTTTCTCTTGTTTTGGTATTTTACAGACTGCAGAGAAATGACCCTTGAAGTTATAGTGTCAGGCTGGTAATGAAGTGACATCCAGGAAAAAAACCCAAAAAATCAAATGACAACAAAAACCCAAACAGCTGAAACCCAAAGCCTTTTCTTTTGTTCTCTCATCTTGTGTTGTTTTTTGGGGGGGTCTTTTGGTTGTTTTTATTTTCCTCTTTCTTGTAATTAGATTTGCCACCATCAGGGACAGTCTTATTTAAAGCATCTTGCTCATCTTTGCAGAGGGACAGAAATGGCTAAGTGAAAACATACCCTTCAGTAGTAGTCTATGAGGTGAACAGAAACTGGCATTCATATAATCCAGTTTTCTTGTACAAACTTTTCTGTCCGTAGGGACCAACACTTTTTCTTTACATGTGAAACTTCTGCTTTTCTGTATCCTTCATGTTTTCTCCCAAGTAGTCATGAAATTTGAATACAAACCTGACATTTGAGATTTTGGTTCAGACAGAGAGCTATAGTTCTAACCACTGCTATTCTGCATAAAGATGTAAAATGCAGAACCAACATGCTTTTTGTCCTAAAATTTCTCATATTATGTTGATGTGGATATTGACATTATTAAGGGACTCGGAAAGAGGGTGCCAATGTTATTCATGCTTCTGCCAGAGTTGCTTCCCCTCCAATTAATTTATTTTTCTGGAGAACTGTGAACTGTTTCTGCAGTAAAATGCATAGGAATGTTTTGTGAGGTAAAAGGGACAATATGTTGTTATTACTGCAAGCTGAATGCTTTCATGGTGGCCCAGGTGCTACAGTTTACCCATCTTGACTGGATATGATATCTCTCTAACAGTTATATGGTATAAATAGCTGAACTTTTTTGTTCTTGGTTTCCAAACCCCCAGTCATCTAGTGTTTGATCTAAAGGAGAATCTCTGATAGCTAGCTGTAGTAATAAATCATGCATTTGATAACATTGGTAAAGATGCTGATCAGCCTTAAACCAATCAGAAATTGTTTATCCATTTGCAGTTTTAACACACTAATCTTGTGAAAAGAATTGTGTTCCTTCACATCTCTTAACACCTGCAAGCTATACATCATTCGTATCAAGACAATGTTGTTCTTTGATATTTCATAATGCCAAATGCTAGTCAGTAAGTTAGGCTTTTGTAGAGCGTGGTGCTGTCCACATACCTGTTGGGCACTGTGCGTAAAGCAAGCTGTCAGTCTGATGTGTTTACAGATAGATGGGTCAGAAGTAGAAGCAATTATTTTAAACATGACCTAACCAGAAAGAGTTTGCACTTTTATAAATGACCATCTTCATCATACATCTGGCCAAGGATGTATTTCCAAACCAGTTTCTCAAAAGGAGTCAGGATTATTTAGACATTTCCTCTCCGGCACATGGAGCATTCACAATTTCTAGAAAGCACATATACCCTTGCTTACAGAAACCAAAAAAATGAATATACACTGTGAACTTCAAGTATTGTTCTTCTGTTCATAGGAGGTCTTACCAATAACAAAGAAAGAACCAGGCACATATAATAAATATACTTCTCAAAAAATATACTTTTCGAATGAAACATTTTCTCTTTATTCCCTAATATTTCTCATAAGGATACCATCAGGTCTCTCTGTCACCTTTTTCAGTGTTCTTTTATTTTTTTTCATTCTCGTAAGCCATTATCTAAAACAAAGTTTACACTTCTGATTTGCACACAGGGATGCTATTTAATGTCTGATATTCTTCATGACCATCTCTTCACTTTATCTCATTTTAGAATAATGATAAAAGGAGCTTTGGTCCCCTGCTGCTCACTATGCCTTTCTCTGAGCTTACTTTCCTCAGCCTTTAAAAAAGCAAAACTCCAAACCCGTGTTTGAAACAAAGTATGCTTAATCCTTAGATCTGTCAGAAATGCTCTCAGTTATGGATAAAATAGGTGTGCAAAATTGTCCATAGTCTATTTGCACCCTGGCTCTGGCCAGATTATAATTTGGCCCTGTGCACAATTTAAGCTAAACTTAGAGCTCTTCAGTGTCAAGTGAAGCTATAGAATCATAGAATATTTAGGGTTCAAAAGGACCTTAGGGTCATCTAGTTCCAACCCCTCTGCCATGGGCATGTGACGATGTCGCCCAAGATTGTCCAACCTGGCCTTAAACACTGCCAGGGATGGAGCATTCACCACTTCCCTAAGCAACCCATTCCTCACCAGTAAAGAACCCATTCCAGTGCCTCACTCGGCAAAGAACTTCTTCCTTATATCCAATCTAAACTTCCCCCGTTTAACTTTAAACCTGTTACCCCTTATCCTATGAATACAGACCCTGACAAGAGTCCCTCCCCAGAATCTTTGTAGGCCCCCTTCAGACACTGGAAGGCTGTTCAGGCCATATTCCACCAAAATTTCTTCTAGGACAATAAGTAGCCTGAGAAGATTGCACTAAGTTACCTTCACTATAAATTGCAACATGGTTATTTAAGCCATTTCCTGCCTTTTACTACAGCTGCAGTGATACAGAGACAATATAATGGGAAGGAGGGAGAGAGTAAATAGTCTGGTTTGTCTTTATAATCTGTATTTTTATCCTTGCACGTTTTGAGAGGGGTTTAGTTTGTCCCTTAAGGTGTGATTTTATTTATTTATTTATTTTTCCCCTGAAGAGACTGGCTATTTGTTCATCTCATCTTTGTCTAAATTTATGGAACGTTTGGAGAGTAAATGTGACAGTTCCTAGAGACTTTAGGTGCAGGTTCTTTGGTGCTAGAATGTGCTTCAACTGGCCATATATCAAAGTCTGAGTCTGGTCACCTTGTGCATCATAGGGCAACAGGCACATTTATTGGTCCTTAGTGTTTGTCAGGTAGCTGGGCTTTCAATATAGGACAGAATTATGTCTGTTTCCCACCTTCTCCCCCTTCTAAAGTGATATTTTAAAATTATGAACCATATAATATTTTCCAGACACTGAGATCATGTTAGCTTGAGATAGGATGGTAAAACAAATTCTTAATTGATGCTATTATACACACACCAGCTGCTCATGGTCTTGTGTCTCCTCCTGTGTCTTAGAAACGGGAATGGCATAGCTTGGGCATCTTTCATGCTCTTTTAGCTTTATTTTCCTTTCTTTCCCTTGCAATCCTTATGAGAAAGGAATGAAGATGAGAGGAAGAGGAGAAAATAGGGGAAGAAAAGATAGTGGAAAAAGTTTCTTTACCACTTGATCTTCAACAAATCACAGAGTCTCAAATTCTTAGAGTTTGAGACCAGCCTTTTTTGTCAACAGTGCCCCTATATAGAGGATCATGCTATAAAATCACTACTGGTCTGTACCCTCCTGCTGAAAAAGCTGTGTCTCAGCCTGTACCCCTGTCATTTCCATGGGAATCAGTAGAATTGGTGCTCCTTTGTAGCCTGCTGTCTCACAGGCTGTGGCAAATCTGTGGACCCTTTTCTAAGGTGTTTATGGGAAGTCAGATAAGAAGAGTTTGAGTAATTAAAACCATATTTTTTAGAGAACATGGAAGACAGTATTATCATGGCCAGTGCTATATTAAGAAGTTGGAGTAAGACTGGACTAGCTGACCTAATAGTCTATTTCTATTTGTAATGACTGCTGATGTACTTAATCTCCTCTTTTGTTTTTCAGATGTCTTACCCACAGCCAAATTAATTCAATGTGTGCTTTTACTGCAGATGAATTTAGCTCAAGTTCTTTAATTTTTTAGTGCCAACCTATGCTTAAAAATCTAAAGTGTATGCCTGAAATGCTTTTTCTTTTTTAGCATTTAAAATTTTGCATCACAAACTATTTTTCTGCAACCTATCTGGGCATTGTATTTTTAAAGTAAATGTATAGGTCATATTCTATGCAAGAATACTTTGGTATGCTTTTGTAGATATCATTGTCTTGACACGTATTCCAATTCCCTTCTCCTGATCTTTTTAACTCCTCTTGCCCTGAGGGTTGTTATTAATACTGAACTGTGTGTCTTCAGGAGAGAGTACCTTCAAAGGAGTGAAGTAGAAATATATAAAATGCAGTATTTTTGCAACAAAAACGTTTTATGGTCAGTCTATCCTATCTGAACATGGGGGGGTTTATAGTTGGGGAATTACTAGTCTTTAACCTGTATCACTAAGTAGTGTTCAAGGAAATTGAAAAAGTACTGGACACTGCATAACCAGAAAAAATGGCCTGGAAATATGACTTTTGGTTTCTGGTTTTGTTTCACCAGGTTTGAAAATCTCTGGGCTTGATTTATGTCTTTATGTAAAACAACTCTGTTTGCCTACACAGTTCTTACAAAACTTGGTGAATGCAATTATATATTATTTACCTATATGTTACTGTCAGAGATAACTCAGCAGCAGGTGAAACAGTTAAAAATGGTGTACCTATCTTGTTTACCTGTTTTCACTGTACCTTTTCAGAATCTAATTGCTTACTCCCCTTTCACAGTCTTGATCCTATCTCTGCTTCTCCTTGTGACTGAAACACTTTCTCTCTTTTAAGCCACTCACTCACTCCTTTATATATTTCCCCTTAAGCCCTTCCTTTTCTATTTATCTTATGATTGACTCCCTTTGAAAAGCATTTTGTGCTACTGTGTGTTAACTTAAATTGTATTTTACATGAAAGGTATGAGATAAAATAAAGGAGAGGGTGGGACATGATGCATTAGTGTGTGGGCTGAAAGATGGAACAAAGGGTTGTTTTTTAATTCAAGCTGAAAATAGAAAATAAGATACTTACTACACTTCTTGTACATGTCGACAAAACTGTGACTTTACTCACAGAATAAAAAATATGAAAACTCTCTTTAAGCTACTGTGATATGATAAGTTAAGAATCTAACTATGTCATTTGCTGATAAAAATAATCCTAGGCTTCTTTTTAAACACTTGTTACAATGTTGGCCAATGTGAGCAAAAGAAAATAATTTGCATTATGAAAAACCCCTGTAAATATATCTGCTGAATTGCAATGTGCAGCTCCATCAGAATATTGCTTAGAGAGATTTTGTTTAAAACATTTATTGGAGGCATATATTACAGTATAGCATTTACTGGCTGGAAGCCATGCAATATGTGTCTTAACAAAAAAAAAAAAAAATTACCTTGTAATATGAGCTCCTCCAAGGCATAATTATATAATAAAGTTCTTATTGGGAAAACTGGAAGAAGGCCAAGCCTTGTCCAAATATAGTGAATGTCAGAGCCAAATTTATTATCCTTAGCTATTAACGGGAGAAGGCAGGTTTTGTTTACCAAGCCTAATTCTCCCCTAATTACAGCCACTATAAAATAATTACTATCCATGGGATAACAACACAAGGCAGAGTGACTAACAGAAGAAACTGCAGGGGTTAGAAAACAGAGTGCAATTCTGTGTCATTTTGAACAGCTTGTGTACTGCCATGAACAAATTAACGGACTTCATTAAGGAATTATGTTTTAAGAGTGGCTTTGCAGTGAAGCAATAAAGCAATTAATGCATCTTATTTGGTCCTAGATCTGAGTCCAAGTGTGGTTTTAGACAGCAACTTAATTTCTTTTTTTTTTTTTTTTTTTTTTTTTTTTTTTGTCATATCGGGTATAGTAGGCTGCAACCATATCACTAAATAAGATCAGGAATTAGTGTATAGAGAGGACTTTATTTTGGAAAAATCATGCCCAGTCCTCATTGTCTCAGAATGTTTTACTGGGTACATTTGTAGTAACCTTATCTTAATTGAATAAAAAAAAAAAAAAAAAAAAAACAAAAAGAAAAAAANCTTTTTTTCTTTTTTGTCATATCGGGTATAGTAGGCTGCAACCATATCACTAAATAAGATCAGGAATTAGTGTATAGAGAGGACTTTATTTTGGAAAAATCATGCCCAGTCCTCATTGTCTCAGAATGTTTTACTGGGTACATTTGTAGTAACCTTATCTTAATTGAATAAAAAAAAAAAAAAAAGAGAGACCAAACTATGCTATAAAATAATTTGCATATTCAAATATTTATATACATTATATTTTGGATAAAAACTCACAGCACTAAATAAATGTTATATATAATGTTCATGTTTGTATTTGTGCAAGGAAAGTAGATTCTTGCTGAATGCTAAATGTTTTATTGTTGCTCTCTGTAAAATCAGAATGGAATATTTCTCAGTTGAAACATAATATTTCATTAAATCTGCTGTGTTTCCATTCTCACTTTGCCTACCCTCTTTCATCTTGTCGTACAACTCCAGAGGTGCCCAAAAGACCTAGGTTAGGTTTTTTCACAATTAAAGTATGTGTATCAAAATCAGCCTGTACACAACATATTCACAGTGTAAAAGGTTAGAGTTCAAGCTGTCTTCTCTCTGTAGTGGACAGTTCTCCCTATAGCAGGGCTAACTCCCCAATTTTAGTGACTTAGTGGGAACTGGCAAACTCAACACACTTGGGAGTATGTTTTAGATACTAGTTTTAATAGGCCTCCAGATGGCCACATGAAAGCAAAAGGATTATTATAGTAGCCCCCAGCCGTGCCATTATAGATAAAAGTATATTAGAGTTTCCTTTGCAAACCCCCTTTTTTTGAGGGTTTTATGACTCCATTATAAAATTCTCTTAGCACCAGAAGTCAGTATAAAGTTCTCAGCCCACACAATATGTTTTAGGCTTTTTTGTTTTTCTTATAAGGTATGTATCTCAGTAGTCTCTACTTGTATACGTTGCAGTGGTTTAGATTACTTTAAATGGTATGTTTTGTTGCTATTTAAAAAGAAGTTAATCATGAAAGTAAAATTTAAATGTGTATGTCCTCAGTTGGGGTGAATCAGCTCACTGTCTTCTGTGTTTTGAGATGAGCCAAGTGACTCTTTTATATCCAGTAAGCATCCTCTCCTTGTTATTAATCTAATTGTAAGAATAACAGCAAGAAGAGTGGAAACCAAAGCTAAAGCACAAAGCTAAAGTGATAGAAGTGTTGTTGGACATTTAATGTGAATATCCTGATAGCATCCCAAGACAACTGGGACACACAAAACCAGATTATTTTTATACACATCTACAAATTTTGGAACGGCCAGAATTCTATGGTTTGGATCAAATCCTTGCTACTAGTTTACACATTGGTATTAGAAATAGCTATGTCAAATCTGGCATTACTGGCTGCATTTGTATGGTTCTCTGGTTTTGTCCTCATTTCCCTGGGCTCTAAAATCAGTGCCGTTAAGTTATTAGAAAAGATTCTTTGCACATTTTAAACAAAACCTCAAAATCTAAATATGTAGGAAAAGTCCACACAAGATTTCTTTGGACAAAATAAAGGATAATGCTGCAGTCAGTTAGCTTCTTTCTCTATCTGACCATAAGCTGAAATGAGTTTTAATTTTTTTTTTCAGGTTTAATCAAATAATTTCTCATAGTTTGGCAAATTCTGCCCAATTTTTCTGAGCAGGGAAACAAGTAATATATACAGTAAACCTAAGTAAGTATTAGAGAGACTTACAGGCATGGAAGCCTTAACTGAATTCTTTCCCTGGTTTTAACACTGGTTTTCTGATATTAAAACAGAATGTGACTTATTACAATATGAACATTACCTTTTCCTCCACACATCACATCCTTTCAGGTTATACTTCAAAGTCCCCATTGCAAAGATCAGTCCTGTACATCAAAACTGTAGAAAAGGAAGTGCTATTACAAGATATTGTGTCAATAATTCTACATATTTATGAAGCTGAATTATGAATTGATATGATCGATCATGATGACTCTGCCATGTCAGTGTCTGCATATTAGCTGTTTCATTACAGGATGATACTCTGTCAGTCACAGTTTTTCAGGAGTCCAGAATCTGCACTAAGTTTTAGTCATTTAGCTTCAATTGCATTAAAAATGAAAGGCTAACATCTTTGTAAAATATTAATTTATACTTCTAATTAATGCTAAAAGAATTCAGGACAATAAGCATGCAAACATTTACTGGTTTGCATGTTCCACTGAGTAAATGTCTTTGTGTGGAAAAGATTATTGAAGTTTAAAAATATTTTAGGAATATTTTAATTGTGTTCCACATTTACACATCATTCTACCACATAAAATTAAAAGCTCTACAGACAACTACAGCTTAAATATTATAATAAAATACAACACTTACAAATGAAATTTTATCTAGTTTTACTTTAGATATGTGTCCCATATCTTCCTAATGGTTTCCTGAAGATCTCTGAGTTGATAAGTAGTGCATTTGAATGGGATACATGTCTTCAAATATTGCAGAAAATTCAAGTGTGAGATGTCACGTACTGTAGCAAATTTGCTACAATACCTAGGCACAAAAGGGTGAGTTAAAGATGGACTGTCAGCATGGAGGTCATGACCTGCAATGGAAGTAATGTACAGATCTAGAGCACTAATGAGGGAAACAATGACTTCCACAATAATGATGCGCAATGCTGTATAACATCCCATGTATTCTTGTATAGCCTGTAAATGTCACAGGCCTCAACTAGGAATCAGAATTTCCTTGCTTTTGATGGCTTGTCTTCAGATGTTTGGTGTGTTTTGTAGCTGTAGCTATATCTGTATGGATAATCCATTCTAGGAAGCTATTGTAGCATTGATGCAACGTCATGAACATTACTCATACAGTGAAGTACTTGTTGGCTTTGCATACATTTCAGAGGCCAAAGAAACAATTCAGGACTCTAATTCTAGAAATTACACTAATTTAATATTTTTTTATTTGTGATCTGGAAAGGTTTTTAAATGTGCTTTAGCATGCAATGTCTTCATTATTAGCTGAGTCAGATCTCTTATGTGTGTATTTATGTTCTCAGAGTTATATCAGATTTAGGATAAACTTTAACTAGAAATGCACTTCTGTCTAATCCCAACTGTTGTAAAACATGAATATCTTTTGCACAGTGTTACATATACACTACTTTCCAGGCTACCTGCATTATTCTAGGCTCCAAACAGAAAAGAGCAATTATTTGAATCATCACAAATGCAAATACATTATTATTTTTTATTTCTATATTTGTTTTTCTGTACATTGTAGCAGCATTTGGAAGCTTTGTACTGAGTAAAGCTGGTATTCACTGTGAGCTGTACCTACAGGTGTTGTGTTTTAAAGAGATATTTCAGCAAGTGCTCTTGTTTCCTGCAGAATCTTCACTTCCAACTTTTTTATGAGCTAGGTTGAACAGACCTTTAACTAAAAAACCTTGGCAGGTACAACATGCCACATACAGTCTAGGGTCTTCATCACAGTTGCTGGAGATTCAAGATGTCATCAGTAGATGTTTTACTACTAAAATTTACTTCAAAATATTTTAAATCAGAAGCATGCAGAAAAGCTGCAAAAATCTGTGGCTGAAAGCATCAAGGTTACTATCTTTTGAGAGCTACAACCTACAAGAAGCAGGCACCATTGTGTCAGAGTACAATTGACAGTCTGTTAAGGGATACTAAAAAACGGGGCTGGAAACAGAAATAGAAACTTTCAGCTTTATCAAGTGTGATGCTTCAAGGTCAGAGTGAAATTCAGTGATGGGGCAGCACAAAGATGCTTGCACGGCAGGTGCCCTGGTCAATCTATAAACTCAGAGGCCATCAGTCTCTGCTTGTGCCAGCCTGCATTTTAATCAGAAGGAAAAATATGTGGCACAGTTAAGCATGCTTAGTAGTTTCCAATCAAGCAAGTCCCAAAACCAGAATAGCAAAATACATCAAAGGAATTTTAATTCACCTGTGCATTATTGCCAAAGGAAAATTAGTTAAAAATTTACTAATATCTCAGATTAGGCATTCCCTCCTCAGTGCTGTAAACTGATTGTAGTAAGAACACACTGTTCTATGTAATTTTTCATTTTGTTCTACACTGGTTCTGAAGCTAGTGTGTGAACTAAAAAGGCAGTATCAAAAATACCAGGGAAAAGGTAATTCAGCAGAACAGGTTTCTAGTTGTGATCAAGTCCAGATTTGAATCCAGAGAAGTACTAATGTGTAGCAATTGAGAATGATGTCTTTTTCATTCTATTCTGCAGAGTATAAACTAAATGGCTTCTTGCTCAGCTGATTCTTTTCCCCCAGAAACACTTTCTCATGTGTGTTCTTTACAGGAGGTGAAAAATTTCTCCAGCTGTTTCAGTCTTTTTTCCTTCACATCATCTTACTTCCCAACCCTAGTTACCTTTTTTCTTCTGACCTTATGATATGTAAGTTTTGTGACAATCAGTGTTCCTTACATGTACTTGTAAATATACACAAATGTGCCAAATAATGCCTGGGTGGTGAAATGTCCCCTAGCATGAGGATCTGTCACAGATGACATGTTGGATACTTCAGTTTTCCATGTTACCAGCATAGCGTAACCTAGCCTATGTGGTATGTCTTGGATGTGTCAGCTTATTGGCTATGCATTTTATCAAAATGTCTTATGTATGCATCAGATATACCTGAGACTTTCAGATGTTCCATAGCCTAGCTATATGTAAAGTAGCTGGTTTTTTAACAGGGCTGAAAGACATGGACAGAAATCCTGAACATATGTTCAAAGTCTCAGATTTTGCCTAGACAAGATTTTGACTCACAAAAAGAGAACATATCCAGGTCTTCATCTATCCTAATCTCCAAATAGCCAGTTCTCAACATGATGTTAAAAGCATAATGACTTCTGAAGCCAGAAGAACTAAGCTTGCTGGATACTTTCCTCTCAGTTGCTTAGCATGGCTGTCTACTCTGATGCTTTCTAACTGTGAAATATATGTAAAATATGTAAAATATGGCTCTGCCTGCTGCGTACCACCAATGTTATATGCTAAATTTCACAGTGAGAGTTTGGAAGCATTCTCGTTTCTATGTGATCATAAGGCTCCATTGTTCAGTGATGCATTTATTAGTTTCTTGACATATATGGCAAAACTTATCACAAATGTTGTACAATATTGTGATAGCACAGAAGTGAAGAAACTTGAGATTTATTAATATACCCTTGCCTTTATAGAGAGGCTTTTCAGGCAGTGAGGATTCTAGCTCCTATTTTCTGACAGTCTAAGCTCTTACACAGTGGAAGTTCCTCGTTATACTTCTGTCTTTCTTTACATTTTGGGTAGGTAATTTACTGTAATGACACAGAAAGAATAAAGCTGTTCCATATCTATAATAACAGACACTATTGTAACACAGCATCTGATGCTATACAAGGGAGGTATTTTCTAATACTGTATGGTTATTTTTCCTAATTTTTTCTCCCTCCATTACCGTAGGCCATTCTCTTTTCTCTTTTTCTCTGTTATGTGTTAGTTAGCCACAGCTTATTAACAGAGTTCATTAATAAATGTATGTCACTCCCAATGTAAGGATGCTTTTAGATGTAACTTTTCTGAAAACTTGTGCGTTGCTGTTTGAAATTGATATGTATGAATTAAAAGCCTCTAACAGTACCTTGAAGATAATGCTGAAATACATATTAAGGAGGAGAAGCAAAAAGACCTCTGAAAGCTTAGTCATCCTAAAAGGTCTTGAACCAGTGTCCTTCTGAATTTTACACTGTAACACAGTATGTAACTGCAGGCCAACCCGCCAGGGATAATAAATGAGAAATTCTGAGGGCTGCTGAGCACTGTGCACATTTTCCCAGTGGATCAGGACATAGTTTGTTAGCACAGGTGTTCCTGTAATTGTGATTCATTGGGATAAATGCTTGGTGGTCAGCGGCCCTCTTCCACTTCAGTCTTCTCCTGGGGGTGTATTGATCTGATTGGTACTGACCTGCACCACTGGATAACAAGTAAGCCTACACAGATGGGGGCTCTATTCATATTCTGAAGGTTAAACCACAGACCTATAAAATATTAAACAGTAGATTTTTTGTTTTCAAGTGACCAAGAATTTCAGAGCACAAATTGCAAAGATTTTCTGGAGATCACCAGCACTAAATGCCACATGTGCTTTCTGAAAATCTCTCCCTAAAGCACTTAAGGTCAATAGTCTGTGTTGGTAAACTCATTTCTGTGTCATAGAAACTTTTAATATGATCTCTGTAGACTTACTAGGTTATATGAAAAGTTGCATTATTATTCTGATTAAAAAATTACTTTCTACAAAATTTTGCCCTTTTTTTCCCCCAAATTCTTTTGTCTAAAGTAATCTCTTTTTTTACTTTTTGTGAGCTTGAATTAAACCATTTTCAGACTGTTACTATTCACATAAATACACATGCACATATATTTTGGTATAATCTCACACACAAATGTGCACACACAGTCAAACATTAATATATACACAAAGACACTTAAAAAAAGGTTTGCTTCCTAAGCCAAGTCTAATTTATCCACTCTGTTTGGATGGAAAAGCAGTTGGACCAGGATACTGTGTTCTTGAGGCATCTCCACTTCCCTCTGGTGCCCTTATGCTTCACTTCTGTTCCAGAAACTTGAAGAGCCAGCAAAAGTCAGCACTTGGAGATGAAAATTGATCATATTCTTTGTAACCTGCAATTAACGTGGCCCATTGTACCTTCCTCTGCAAAGTTCGTGTTAAGGCCTCTTTGCTGCATATATTGCATATTAACTGAGTTCTGTGTCGGTAGTGGGGATGTTTGGAGTACTGTCCCATACAACTCCTCTTATGGTAATGCCACCAGAGTTTACATCATGCTTTCCTAAAGCTTCTCTGTCTAGAGCTACAGTGATCTGTGGGGCTTTTCAAGCTTCAGTATAAATGAAATCTAAAGCCTTATGCCTGCAATCATGGACTATACATTGGAAATGTGGGATTTTATTTTCTTTTCTGTGTTCATAGACAAATGGTGCATGCAGTATATTGTATACAGTATGATGTGTGCCTACAAGACTTGCTTCCACCATACAACATGTATTTACCTGGTCAAAATGTAGTCCTTGACAATTAACTGCTTCTTGAGAGAATATAATTGCATTTTTTTTTTGTGACAATCAAGATATTACTGTATACTGAAAGGTCTGAATCATATCCTTATATAAAACATCCATAACTTATTTTGCTTTCAGATTACTATGTTAGTTCATGTGATCCACTGATAAAGAAAAGCAATTTATTGTGAAACAGTTAGAAGTAAAGAAAAACCCCCTAAGGATATAACAATTATGTCCATTTTCCCATTCCTGATGCTATGAAATAATAAAATGCTAATAGATGCAAATTATGCATGCTTTTTGATGCATTCTAAAAAAGGGCCATTTAAAAACTGGATGTACCTTTAGTTAGGGATTGCTGATGGTCACTGCATTATAGTTTTCTGCTTATATCTAGCTTCAACCATAACGTTCAGTTTCATTTGAGGGGATTGTGCATCTACCTGTCTATTAACCACCAGGCTAAGCAAATATGAGTTCCTGATGGGTTAAAAAAATAATCCTTGGATTCAAAATAAATTCCACAAGGAAATCTTGAAAAGAGAAAACAAACATTGCCCCCAATAGGACAGTCACTGTGACTTGAAGAAAAGAAAATTGAAATACATGAAAAATCAATGAGGTAATAATTAAATTGTGGAGCCCACAGTACAGTGGCCAAAGCTCAGCATGCATTTGTTAATGTATACTGGGAACTGAGGTAATCAGCAGCTAAAGGAGAGCAAAGAATGTCTGTCGTCCTGAAGCTAATTTCACGATCAGACTATTTAAAAACACATACCTCCTACAGTATACAGGGATATTTATAGGAGGTTAAAGATACAAATTAAAGTCCAGGAGACTATACATTCCTGATTACCCAGCATTCTTAAATCAGACCCTTCTTCATTCTCACACCTGGGCCTCAGCTGCAGTGTAGCTGTCATTTACGCTATCCATGGCACAGGATTGATGACAGTCATTCGCTGATGAAGCTGTATACATCATTTCTGTCCAAGCTGCACTGGCCAGATGGACCCTGACCATCCATCGCCTGTCAGGGACGCATCTGTTCACACTCCTGCTAGAGGTACTAACAAGTCATTGGCTTTCAGAAAGGGAAGTGTCAGCTGGATAGGGCACAACATAAAAACTGTTGTTGTTGTCTTTATATTTTTAATAGGGACTTTTCAACAACCTTTTTTAAATGTAAAAATTATGTTTTCTAAGAACTTGTAAGTTAAAGAAGTTACAAACATACTTCATGCTGTTAGGAATGCTTCTGGAAAATATAGAGCCTAGCAAATATTTCTGGTAGATGTTTATCTGTTCAGTCAGACAGATTTCTGGGCTAAGACTTTATCAGACATGACTACATGGTGATCTGTTGTTTCTCTCAAAACCTAGAACTATATGAGTATTTTTTACATATATCTAGCAATTTTACATGAATATTCTTCATGTGGAAAGTCTTTGATATGGATTAAACTTTCTATCTCCCTGAAATGAAGGAGCAGTGAAGGAATATTTTACAGTTCAATTTGCAGTGTAACCCTAGCCATCAGTAAGATACAAACAAGCTCCTGAAATGATTGTTTTCAGCAACAGACCTTATTCACCCCCGAAAAAGTGGCTTTCACTGTAGATGCAAAAAAAAATAAGAATGTTATTTTAGGGCAGAGCCTGTAAAGAGACATTCACAATTCAAATACACTCTCACCCCTCCACTGTTTTAAGGCTAATATGTCCATGACTATATAGAATTACATATTGCGGATGTTTTTGTAACTTGGAAAGTATAGCTATTTTACTATATGAGAATAAGCCTGGGAGTATTTTGAGGGAATGTTCTTTCAGTAAGAATAAGAAGGCTTTATTGTATCAGCTCTACAAAATAGCACTGGGGAACAAAACTATGCTAGTGTTCTAAACAGCAAACAAGAATAGGAACAACTTCACCACTGAAGGTGGGTTCTGCTGCCACTCTAACATGCCTGCCCTGCTCAGGGAGGACCTTCTTGCTTGGTGACCAAGGGAAAAAGTTCAACACCCATTAGATATCCAATTTTTTTTCTCCTTATTTTACATGTCCTAACATTTTCTTGCTTGCTTTTTAGTGCACTCAAGTGTATTTTGAAGGAAATACTCAATGTCACATGCATTTATATCTTAAAAAGTGGGTTAAGAAAAAGACCTTTGTAGTGCAGAGGAATGGGAAGAACTTTGACATATGAGTTCTTCTGCAGGTGATTCACTGCTATTGGTTATTGTGAATTAGATACCTCACCACTTTCACCAGAAGGCCTCTTTTGAAGTCCTCCACTCAGTGACTGCATAATAAAATTTGCAAGTGCTACTCATGAATCTGGACAGTTATTCACAAAGAAAGAAATTAAGGAATTTCAGAGGGTTTTAGGTTTTTAGGAATAAGAGCTTCTATTCAATAGTTGCTCTCTCATTTCTTTTTTACAGCCCAGCTCCACCCTTATCTGAGCAGAAAGTGAAGGCTAAGCTTTTCCATATGAAATGAAAGTTAAAAGCATATGGTATTGTCTGTAATTAGTATCTGTACTATCCTTCTACAAAAGAATAAACTGCTATTTATCTCTTGAAGTACTTACACGTTTTACATTTACTATTCAAAAGGACTATTGATTTTAATTTTAGTTACCAGCAAACTGCCCAAGCTTTCTTCAGTATTTTCACTTTATCTCGCTTTTTAATTTTTTATGTATCTGGAGATCAGATTCGATTGGATATGATAAGTTACATTTTCATGTTAAGATCTGCTCCTTTGTAAGCAAAACTAAAAAAGCAAGAGTGTTTTTAGAAAGTATAATATCCAGCTTGTTACTATAAATAATTATATTTCAGTGTTATTTCTATTATTTAATAAAAAGACAAATTGTATCATATTAAGAATTCTAAAAGGGGTATTTTTATAATGGCCTTGTTTTGTCTAAGCTAGGAAATTAATTAGGTATGTGCAAAGATAATAGTAGCTGGTGAATTGTCCTTGATGGGTACTTGTAAGAGGGAATCTGACTTCATGGTAGTGATAAATTAACCAGTCTCTGTTACTGAAATAGTGCAGGATGGGCTATAATTCTAACATGGTCAATGTATCAGGTACAGGTCTTGAATGCATGGACTACACAGCTTAAAGAAGGGTTAAATGGAGCAAGGACTGTAGATTGTAGTGTAAGTTAGACAAAGGCCATCAAAATCAAACCAGGCATGAACCTCCAGCAGTTCTGGAGCATGAAAGGACAATAGCTGGATACTGGGCTTGCTCTGTGGTGGCAGAAGTCTCTGATACACTGCAGTGTTGTGATTTGTTTTCTGCAATATCCTCAACTACTGCAATATTACATTACAGAGACAACAGTGGTATGAAATTCACAATGCTTGCAAAGCAAGTATTGATATTTAATCAGTCTGCTTTTTGTAAAGCTGATACTGTGATATTTCATACAAATTATTTGAGGCCTATCTTTTTTTTTTATTATTATTTTTTCCCCACACGCACATTTTTCATAGACTTGCTTCAGGAATTTTTTAGGTTTGGATAACAGACTCAAAATGTATTATTTGTTTGGTGATCACTGATAGCATAATGTTAACCATGATGTTCCTGAAACTCTAAAATTTCTCCCTCAGAAGAACCATATGACCTTGTATATTTAGAGCCAGAACACGAGATCTGCTTAAATTCTTTTTGGTGCTAAGAAATTGCAAAAGGAGCCAACGCCATTAGAACGGACTTATGTAGATCTGGGACAAGTGAATTGACTATTGATGAGGGGACAGCGGGGGGGGGAAAAGTCTAAATGAAATATTTTTTTTCAATAGCATTTTCTGTTTGGAATTGTTCATCTGTTTAATCCTCTTTTCTGGATTACTATTTTATGCATTTAGAATAATACTTCAATAGTGCAAAACAATTAAAATTTTTCATATATATATAGTCTTTCTCTTGCAGTTTATAAGAAAAATAAATTCTGCAGACTGAAATGTTCCTCCAGGATGGAAATATCCTTTTGTAACTTGTAGAACAACCGAATTGTAATTTGCTTCACAGTAAACAAAACTGCAGTAATGATACAGTAACATTGTATTGTTGAAGTTTACACTCAGCAATACTTATGGCTGAATTCTAAAGAGCTTTAATTATTGAGGAGGATAATCTATGTCAAGCAAAGAAGACTATTTCAATTAAAAAAAAATAGTATAAAAAAAGGAAACTTATAAGCATGCTGATTAAAATAAGTTTTTTTATCTATTTTAAAATAGACTATAGATTTGTTTATATAACAATGTACATAAATATTAATAATTGAACAATGACATCTGATATAAAAATAAAATACTTTAAATAGGTGCTTAGAAGAACTGCTCATAAACAAATCTGCACAAAAATAATAATGGAAACTGCCTTAATAAAGTGTTGTATGAGAAATTTTATTGCAGGACTAGTATTTTAATGTGCAGCCTGAAATGAGTGACATATGGGAGTTAAAGGAAGTATGCACATGCAGAAGAAAACCAGTGATGTAATGGCATTGATTGGTAAGACTGGAAGAAAAAGAAAAGAAACATACATCAGTTCTTACATGACAATAAAATAGCTCCTAATAATGTCTTGTATTGACAATGCTATCATATTGTATATGTTTAAGTACTGGTAGCTTAAACCACACTTTGTGGAAATAACTGCAGGAGAAAGACAATTAAGATGAAGGGTTTTCCTACTTATTTCAATTTATTTTATACAATAAAAGAAGAATAAATTCTGCAGACTAAATTCACACTTATGTCCGATAGCCAAGAAATAAAAGCAAAGTCTTGGCCATATTTCAAATTCCTGCCTGATTATATGTCCATCAAAGAGCAGCTCCTACACCATGTATAAGAGCCTATGTGCTGTATTTTAACATCAGAAAGGCAGAATACCATGTGGAGCATGTACCCACCGAGCCACATAGAAGATCCACAGGATACAGAGGGGCACATGTGTGAAAGTAAAAAAGATCAAAACAGGATCTCAAACACCATATATCTTCATTTTGAAGCCCCTATCAATTAGTAACAGTCCATTTTTAACAGCCACAGCCTTACCATGCAAGCTACAAAGCTTCAGCTTCTGAATTCCCACATAGACAGTGATTGTTTGAGTAGATTTACCTTGAGTAATGACAATTTTGCAATATTTCTGGGAATGCTGATATTTCATTCCAGGATTAGACACTGAACTCAAGGTTATGTTTTTTTCACAGTGGAAGCTGGGTTAGATTTGGCCATTATTTTCATAAGACCTTGTCAAGAATAACCTAGATGGCTGGTTGGTGGTAATCTTAGTGGGTGGCATCCCACTTTCAGAAGTAGTATTAAAAAAAAACATCACTTCAGCAGTTCTGTTGGCTTCCGAACATAGTATAATGTTGAGATTTACAGAACCTTAGATCCTGCCCAAGTAGGATGTTAACCTTTGTCAAATAATGAGTTTAGGTTGTGTATTTGGGAGGTAACTACATAGGCCTGGACTTCCCTAAAAGTAAGTTGTTATCTATGTCTAAGTCTATGCAGCAGAGTCAGAAATTGTTTGACATTTCATTCAAAGGTCAATACTAAGAGCTATCAAAGCTGCAGTGTAAGGTATTGTCTGTGTACTGGTCTTAATTCTTAATTCTTAGGGGCTAGTGTTGTTTGTTTTGTTTTGTTTTGTTTTTTTAACCTGGAAACCTACAAGGCTGAATAATCAGTTGAAACCAAAAAGGTTTCGTTTGTTTTCCAAATAAAAAAAAAGAAAGGTAAATTAGACAGAGTGTGATTGTTAATTTTTTTTTCAGTTATGTTTTCTTTTAAGTGCTTTATAAGTGCAAGAAAGCTGAACTTATTTGCTTATGTTGTCTCAAACATAGTTCCTGAGCATTGAGAAGTAGGTGAAATGTCAAAGCAACATGAAAGTCATTTAAGTTCAAGACAAGAGCATTTAGGGGACCAGCCTCATCAGGCACTATAATTCACATCCCCAAAAACCCTTTCAACATCTGATAAAGTATCCAAGGCTGGGGATGTGTTCCAACATCTGGAGGGTACAAGCTGTAGTTTAAATTGGTTCTGAGAAGTTGGTGTCTTTTGACTATACTGTAACAGTATTTTGAGCCAGTGTGTAACACTGAATTATGATACTACTTCTGTATGTGTCAAAAAAGTAGTTTTGACTTTACTATTAGACCAGATTTCAACCATTTCAGGATATATTCTTGGATGAAAGAAGGCATTTTGTGAGACCAGATTTAGGTCCTTGCTGAGTTGGGTTATTTTCAAAACCATGGAAAGGGTTTCAGTTCTACAAGCTTTCTTCACACCATGTGAGCCTAACGTGGCTGAATGCAGTTCTGCATGAGGATTCTGGTAGTATGGCTCTTCTTTCATGCCACCAGTCTACCACTGCTGTTAGGAAAAGCAACCTCACCTATATGGAGGTTAGTTGTTGCATACACAGTTACTTGTTAAACCCAGTAGTGTCAAATTGGAGGTTAAAGGTTATGAAGTGTTTTAAATTTTTAGAGAGAAAATACTATTAAGAAAGTGTCTCAGAATTTTCAAATGGATACAGGACTCACTTGCCAGGCTGATGGAAGTATTGTACATGGAGATAATGAAACAAATGGATATCTATAGAATCATAGAATAGTTAGAGTTGGAAAGGACTTTCAGATTATCTAGTTCCAACCCCCCTGCCATTAGCAGGGACATCTCACACTAAACTATGCCACACAAGGCTTCATCCAACCTGGCCTTGAACACCACCAGGGATGGAGTGCTCTCAACTTCCTTGAGCAACCCATTCCAGTGCCTCAACACCCTAACAGGAAAGAATTTCTTTCTTATATCCAATCTAAACTTCCCCTGTTTAAGTTGGAACCCATTACCCCTTGTTCTGTCACTACAGTCCCTAATGAAGAGTCCCTCCCCAGCAGCCCTATAGCCCTCCCTTCAGATACTGGAAGGCTGCTAGGAGGTCTCCACGCAGCCTTCTCTTCTCCAAGCTGAACAGCCCCAACTTTCTCAGCCTGTCTTCATATGGGAGATGCTCCAGTCCCTGATCATCCTCGTGGCCCTCCTCTGGACTTGTTCCAACAGTTCCATGTCCTTTTTATGTTGAGGACACCAGAACTGCACACAATGCTCCAGGTGAGGTCTCACGAGAACAGAGCAGAGTAGAGGGGCAGGATCACCTCCTTGGACCTGCTGGTCATGCTCCTTTTGATGCAGTCCAGGATACGGTTGGCTTTCTGGACTGCAAGCGCACACTGCAGTCAGCTCATGTTCATGTTCTCATCGACCACCACCCCCAAGTCCTTCTCTGCAGGGCTGCTCTGAATCTCCTCTTTGCCCAACCTGTAGCTGTGCCTGGGATTGCTCTGACTCAGGTGTAGGACCTTGCACTTGTCATGGTTAAACTTCATGAGGTTGGCATCAGCCCACCTCACAAGCGTGTCAAGGTCCCTCTGGATAGCATTCCTACTTTAATCCTAATGACATTTGATTATTTCTGAGTAATTTTAGTTTCCAAAAGGTTCCTTTATATGTTTTATACACATGCACAGACACACATGCATATATTGGCCTGAATAGAATTGAAACAGATTATCTATTATCTTTTTAGTGCCACAGGTCTGAATTATATGCAGTATAAAAGATACCTGAATTTTGGTTTTAGCAAACTGTGTACTGCATACAGTATTTTAAATACATGCAATATTGTTCTGTTACCTTAATTATTATTTATATTTTGCTCCTATTGTACCTTAAATCTCACCTCTTTTACAACATTTTTTCAAGGATATCAAAACACCATGATTGATACTCTTATCTTGGAATAGTAACATAGACAAGTTCTGTTTAAAAATATATATGTCACTTCTAATCATGACCTGGGTGAAAAAAGGGTGGCTGGATGGCTCTTTGTCCCTGGGGAGCATGAAGATCTCTCAAAAAGCTGAGCAAATGAAGGATCTTAGTTTGCTGGCTTAAGAGGGCTCTAGTTTGAGGTTTCTATGTTTTGTGTTCCAAGACTAGCTATCCTTGGGTTGCTATAATTATTAAGAAATCGCTACCTATAGGTCCAGGGGCATTTTTTAATACAGTGGATGCAGAGCCACCTGTTTGACCTTGGCTGCTCTCCTTCAAACTACAAATATAAACAGTTGAGACAGAAATATAGAAGATTTTTCCTTTTTTTTTTTTTTTT
>NDXB01003842.1:125719-141858 GCA_002631895.1 Agapornis roseicollis
GAACCCAGGACATAGTTGAGTAATTCTGGATGTTTCTTGCAGTAACAAGAGTGTCATTTTTTGCATTTGGCAGTTCTTTGTGGCTTTCATTTGTTGGTTTATTTGCCTAATAAACATCCCAGTTTTATCCAGCAATACCTCATAATACCAGTTCTGTGGATGAGGTAACAAAATTCACCTGTTCTTGGATTTGTTTCCACAGTACATCTTGGTAAAACTCCAGGGCAGAGGGTGTCCAGGCTGCTCTGGAGTGAGCCTGAATAACTTTGGCAGACCTTGAAATGCATCTGTATGGATTAGATTACCTCAGAAGTAAGAGGAAATTTATATTTATTGGAAGGTACTGGCCCTTTCTTACTACTACTGCTAGCACGGAGAAAAATGTTAAGGGAAGCACTTTGGAAAGTGTACAATTAATATTACAGGGACAGTCTCAGTGCTGGGAGACCACAAAACTGGCATGCTGTGTAACTTACAGTAAAATCCCACTCTGAGAAGTCACCATTTAAAAATGCTCTTACTCAACACATCTGATTCCTCTGTGCAGGGTGGTATCCGCTGACTTCAGTCACAAAAATAAGTTCTTAACTTCTTTTTATTCCCATCAGTCCTGCAGAGCCACTGCAGCTACAGGACGGCAGGTCAGCTCTGGAGGACTGACAGCCAAATTAAATCCCCCCTGCAGGTGCTTGGCTGCAGGCTCACCAAAGCCAGAGGAGTCAAAGGGGCCGACAGTAGCTGAGAGTAGAGTGGGTCTGCAGAAGAGGTGGTGGCCAGAAGAGGAGAGATTAAAGCAGCTGCTTCAAATCCGAGGTTCTAGGCTGAGATAAAAGAGCCCAGATAGGCACAGAAAAAGAGGGGTGTGTGGAGGGGAGGAATGCTTCCAGACTTTGTGTCTCTCCCAGTTCAGTTGCAAGTAGTTTTTTCCTTGATCATTAAATGCTGTAGGGGTGTTACATGGATGGAGAGTTAATGTTCAGTGACACTAATGCTGGTCTTTCTTTATCCCAGCTTATTTAAAAAGTCTCATCTTACTGCAGATTTTTATGTCTGCAATGCTTGTTTCAACTCTAATATTCCTGTAGCTTTTCCCATTTTTGAAGCTGAAACATGAATGTTGTTTATTGCTTTTATTTCTCTTCTGAGTATCTGTGAAATGTTGACAATCAGCATTGTGGTTTTGGGCAATAATGTCAGAGATACTAAAAAATCATAAGCCAGACCTCCTTAAACCCACTGAGACTTTTCCTTTTCATTTAGAGAACACCTCAGAAAGGATGCTATGAAACAGCTGTGTTGGGCTCCTCTCAGACTGAGTTGTAGCACCACTGCTAACAGAAGAGGAGAAAAAAACCCCTCCACAGAGAGGGTAATTCATTTATTCCTACCGGCTTCATATCCACTTTCCAGGCCCTGCTGGGTATCCCTGGTTAGAGAGGGCTCCGACAAGAGAAAGGAAGATAGCCTGGTCAGGTTAATTGTAGCCCAGGACTCAGGGCACCGGGGACAAATCTCTGCCATGGCCACCTCAGTTTCAGTGCTTGTCAGATTCCTGAGTCCATAGCTACATAGATATATATGTGTGTATGTGCGTATATAGATTTATGTATATTTCTATGTATACATTTTATTTCAAGTTTCTTGGTTTTAAAACCTCACCCCTGAGTGTCTGAAAATCAGCTGCGGGCAAGGCTGGACTCTGGTCCCAGTGGCAGCNATAGCTACATAGATATATATGTGTGTATGTGTGTATATAGATTAATGTATATTTCTATATATACATTTTATTCAAGTTTCTTGGTTTTAAAACCTCACCCCTGAGTGTCTGAAAATCAGCTGCGGGCAAGGCTGGACTCTGGTCCCAGTGGCAGCAACAGCTGGCTCTGGGTGCCCAGCAATCCCACCTGGAGAGCCCCCAGGCTGCCATGGCACCTGTTTTAAAGGCATGCACTTTTGGAAGCCAGCTGATAAAAACACTCTCACGCTGAGCTCCCACACAAGGTAATTTTAGGGTATAATGGACCTGTTATCTATATGAATAGACCTTTAAGGGATGTGAGAATGAAACCTTTTTTGGTCTCCTACCTCTTCAGAACTCTTCATGTTGTTGCCTCTGTCTCTTCACTCAAATCCTGCTATTATTTTAATTCACCTGCTACATGCATGGCATATTAAAATAAACAAACAAAAAATAGTTTGAGGACTGATAGTCCAGAATGGATAAGAGATAGGGAGGGAGAGGTGGAGGAAGGAGCTGTTATGAAAAGCACATATATGTGTTTGATGTAGTGTCTTCATAGCAGGTCACATAGGACTCATCTTGAAAACATAGTGCTCCAGATGTTGGAGACAGCTGCAAATGTAGCAAGTAACACTACCAGTGTTGTTGCAGAGAAAGTATGGTCAAGCCACATTCTGAAAACAGAATGCAAGTAAAAGAAGAGATTCTAACGGGTATTACTTAGGAAATGAGCCAATACCAAATTTAGGATTGTACAGCTTGCTTATTGTACACCACTTGCTTATTTTTCTTACTTTTTGGGTTTGTTTTGCTCAGGTTTTTGGGTTTTTTTTAATTATTCCATGAAGGGGAGGTTAGGAAGGGCTGTGATTTCTTCCAGGTTCAGCACTAAAGTGATGCTTTGATCTTGCACATGATTCCAGGCAGAAATGGGCATCTGTATAAAGGGGGCTTGGCACCACTGGAACCTCCTAAATGACTTAGCCTGGCTATAAGATAAAGCTATGTCCTGCAACACGTACAAGCTGCAAAGCTGTAAGGATCCCTTGTGTCTCAGTGTAATTTGCAACTTGTTTTTCAGTAGATCTGGGAAAAGGTCGTTGTGAAATATGTTTATGTGATTCGTGTCAATGTGAAGTAATATTGCATAATAAGATATAACCCTCTTAAAACATGGAATCTTTGACAGAACATGAACATAGTTTTTACTTTTATCTTTATCGATTTTGTTACTGCTTTCGCTATTGGTATTGCGTATAAAAGCGTTTATGGGTTATTACTTTATGTACCTGATTGTTACTTCCTTTATCTTGTTGGTCTCTCTCGGTTCTTCTCAATTCGTGCAGTGTGGGGAGGGAGGTGCTGAGAGCAGGGGAGAATTCAAGGAGACTCTACAAAGGTGGAAAAGCGTGTGAAAAAGGGGGGAAATGAATATGTATGAGCACAAAGAAGTATAAACAGGACACAGGAATGAGGGGGGGTGTGTGTGTGTGTTGGTAGAGCGGAGCCTCCCCACGCACCCAGCGCTGTTCGCTTGCCTTTATTTGCTTCATAAATTTGTTATTTTATTTAAGATCCTGTTTGGATAAAATCATTTATAACACCTTCCTACCCAAACCCACCCCAAGCCTGTGACTCTGCGATGTGACANCCTTTATTTGCTTCCTAAATTTGTTATTTTATTTAAGATCCTGTTTGGATAAAATCATTTATAACACCTTCCTACCCAAACCCACCCCAAGCCTGTGACTCTGCGATGTGACACCAGCGCGGTGCGCAGCCACCAGCTCGCGGTGTGACCTCCGCTCCCTCACTCCAGTTCCCCCGCAGCCTGAGCAGCACCCACCCGAGGGACGGGCACCGGGCGGGCCGCGGGCCGAGGCCGCCCGTTAACGCGACTCCATCCAGCGGAAGGCGCTCTGCTGTGCCACGCTGCCTCCCCTGCCGGAAGTAACGTTCTTGCCTCATCCCTGTGCGCCGGAAGTGTCGCTGTTTTCCCCGCACCGTAGGGGGAAGCTGTGGTGCGTCTTCCGTGCTCCCCGTTCTGCCGGCTGTGCCGGCTGTCGGCGGGCCGCCGCCTCCTTACCCTGACTGCAGCCGTAGCGGCGTCGGAGGGTCCCGCTGGCTGGGTGAGCACAGCCCCGCTCGGAAGGGAGGGTGGGTGCGTTCCTGCCGCCAGCGCCGTGTCCCTGCAGGCCTAAGCAGCCGCCCTTGGCCAGAAAGCGGCGGGCAGGGTGGGCTGCGGCCCTGTTACCGCCTGCGGACGTGATCATCGGGAGGAGTAAATTCGCTCCCTTTTCATGCTTCCCAATCGTGTGTGTGCGTGCGTCTCTGTCCAGGTACGGAAGGTCTTTATAGCGTGTGTGGGGTTGTTTTGTATATAGGTATGTGTGGTGGTTCTGGGCACGCAGTTGCTGAAAGTGTAAATGGTCTTTAACAGCAGTGCCCATTTATGAGTGCTGTTAGACCAAACGTGAATTAAGAGAAGGTAATGCTAGAGCAGAAGGTGGGATTTGGAGCTGGAGAATAAGATAATGAGGGAAAAGTTGTATTTCTTTAGAAATCTTTAAAGAGGGCAAGCCTTTCCAGGCTGTGGGATAGACTTCAGACAAAACAGGCAGACTCTAGTTTTTGTCTATTAGTGCACTTCAATTAGACAGAGAGTTTCTCTGCATGTTTTAGGGAGTGTCCCTTTACCAGCAGCACACCCATGTGTTATGCCACATCACATCTCAGCTAATCCTGTCTTGATTAATACACGTGTTGACTTTGTAAACACAGCAGATCCTGCTGTGAGGTTTGTAGGTGGCTCTGTTGGCTCTGTCTCTGTAGGAATACAGCACCAAAAACAGCTGTGGGAAAAGTGATGTAATGAAGAGAGAATGCTTCATGTTTTGGTCTGGAATTCATATGTGTTAAACACCTGGGCTAAATGTCATTCAGAACCATACTTTTGTTTGTTTAAAGATGATCTCAGATGACAGAGGAATGTGGGTTTTGATAACATTCATACAACTTATTCTCTCAACAGTTTCCATATGCATGGATATCACCTGATTCTCCTTACAAGAGCTTAAATTGTGTGTAAACCTACCCTAAACATGAGTGGCTCCAAACCTGATATTCTGTGGGCCCCGCACCATGTTGACAGATTTGTTGTATGCGATTCGGAATTGAGCCTTTATCACATTGACTCTGCTGTAAGTTCAGAACTCAAGGCGGGGTCCTTGCGGTTATCAGAAGAAACAACAGCTACGCTATTGTCCATAAATTCAGATACACCGTACATGAAATGTGTGGCTTGGTATCCAAAGTACGATCCTGAATGCCTCCTTGCTGTTGGGCAGGCCAATGGTCGAGTGGTTCTTACTAGCCTAGGTCAAGACCACAACTCAAAATGTAAAGATCTAATAGGCAAAGAATTTGTTCCCAAACATGCGCGGCAATGCAACACCCTCGCGTGGAACCCACTGGATAGTAACTGGCTTGCTGCTGGGTTAGATAAACATCGGGCTGACTTCTCAGTGCTGATCTGGGATATCAGTAGCAAATATGCCTCAGAGACTGCAGTTGCTACAGAAAAAGTAAGACTTTCATCAGGAGATGCAGAAGCAGGACTGGTTGTAACAAAGCCATTATATGAATTAGGTCAGAATGATGCTTGCCTCTCTCTGTGTTGGCTTCCACGGGATCAGAAGCTGCTTTTAGCTGGAATGCATCGAAATCTGGCTATTTTTGATCTGAGGAACACAAGCCAAAAAATATTTGTAAACACTAAGGCTGTCCAGGGGGTGACTGTTGATCCCTATTTCCATGATCGCGTAGCTTCCTTCTATGAAGGTCAGGTTGCCATATGGGATTTAAGAAAGTTTGAAAAGCCTGTTTTGACCTTGACAGAGCAGCCAAAGCCCTTAACAAAAGTTGTGTGGTGTCCAACAAGAACAGGACTGCTAGCTACTTTAACAAGGGATAGTAATATCATTAGACTATATGACATGCAGCATACTCCCACCCCTATTGGAGATGAAACTGAGCCAACAATAATTGAAAGAAGTGTCCAACCATGTGAAAACTACATTGCTTCATTTGCCTGGCATCCCACAAGTCAAAATCGAATGGTAGTAGTGACTTCCAACAGGACTATGTCTGACTTCACAGTTTTTGAAAGAATTTCTCTTGCATGGAGTCCAGTGACCTCCTTAATGTGGGCTTGTGGACGACATTTATATGAGTGTACAGAAGAAGGAAAGGCTAGTTCCTTGGAAAAAGACATAGCAACCAAAATGCGGCTCAGAGCTCTGTCAAGGTATGGTCTTGATACTGAACAAGTTTGGAGAAATCACCTCCTAGCTGGAAATGAAGATCCTCAGCTGAAATCACTTTGGTACACTCTGCATTATATCCTTTATTTTATATCCCGAAGAAGTAATACACCTTTATATGTAAATTACTTCTATGAAATTCTTGAAAATCTTTAAATATAATGCAACATCCTGTAAATACTTTGTATGTGTTAATATAATGTGACTTTAAATTAAAAAAGAAAAAGGTTTTTTAAACACTTGGGAGAAAATTAAGCTTCCTATACATGAAAATACTTATGAAGCAGTACACTGAAGATATGGATCAAAAACTTACAGGAAACAAAGGTCCCTTAGTTTATGCTGGCATTAAATCAATTGTGAAGTCATCTTTGGGTAAGAATATTCCAACTTTGATAAGTTCCGATGTAATATGCTTACAGAATGATGCACTCATGGGTTTGCCTTTAAAAACTGTTGAAAGAGGCTATTTAAAAATACAGAAACAAAGTATTTCTGTTTGTGTTCTAATAGGTGTAAGTTAATAGTTTATGTTACAGTAATTCCGAGAATTTTCAGTGTTCTTGGGAAGTCAGTACCAATGTAAACAAAGTATCCTTGGAGGTAAATCTTCCACCGGACCATTTCGCATGTGTTGCTTTGACTGTGGCACTGAAAATTCTTGCTGCCCGCTTAACTGTTACATTTTTTTGAAGTGCTTCACAAGGGTGTAGTTCTTTACTGTGGTCACTGTGCCTGACATTTGTATAACTATGTTTAAATAAGCTGTCTGGACATCTCATGCCTCTCATGCTCAGAGAAGGTTTTATTAGGATAATCTAATATTTGAATCTTTCCCTCTTTATTCGTTACGTCTCTTATTAATATTATGCTCTTTGGAGCAAAAAAGTAACTCCTCAGTGGTGGGAAGGCTTCTGACACATGGGCGCTTGCTAAGAAAAAAGCTGGTAGAACAGGTGCTAGGCTGTATTATGTATTTTCAAATTGGACATACTGACAGCTCCTGTCAACTGTAACAGGAACTTCTAAAATCTTATGAGGTAGAGGATGGAAAAGTCCTACTGGGGGATATGTGACAAGTTACAATGCATGATTTTTGCATCTCAAAATGATTTTGTGTATGCTGCTCCTTACTGTGGAGTTTTTGGTAATGTTAAAGTTCTAAAATATGATACTCTGCTTTATGATGGAAATCTAAGTGTTGTGTTGTCATTGCGATTTAAATTTAAATTGTGATTTAAGCATACTTTATTTCCCATTTCTAGGAACAACAGAGAACCTCAGGCACAGCAGGAGTGGATCTGATAGACAGGCAGATATTATTCAGTATCTGAGTGAGGAGAGATCCTTGGCTTTGCAGCTTTGTGGGTGGATAAAGAAGGGAACAGACTTAGATGTGGAGCCTTTTCTGAATTCATTGGAACAGGAAGGAGACTGGGAGCGAGCTGCTGCTGTAGCACTTTTCAACTTGGACATACGGCGAGCAATACAAATTCTAAATAAAGGGGCCTCCTCAGGAAAAGGTGTGTTTAGTATCTTTTATTTTGGTATTGTATCACCTTAGTAGTTTTGTTTTTGTTTTTGTTTTTTCCTGAAAACAGAGTTATATAGTATGAAAATATGCCTGTTGTCTTATAGGTACTTGAAGTAGTTGTATTGGAGCCTGGGAATCTGGCAGATCTTGATATTTCACTACTCAGACTATCATAAATGTTACTGTTTAGTTAAAATAGATTGCATGTTTCAATTTCCTACTGATACATACCACAGAAAGTGTTACACTCAGAAGTAGTGGAATTCTTTTGTTCTAATGGAGTTGCATCTTAGCTAGATGTCATGTGTATCTGCTTCTGTTGGGCTGGATGCCGCTTTCTGCTGATGCAACAGCTGTGGAATAACTGAGATGTAATACTCAGGCTCTGCAGAAAACATTTGATTTTTAAGTAATATTTGGTAAGAGGTGCAGTGTATGAGAGAAAACTGAAGACAATGGAGGCAGGAGATGGAGGTATTTTTGTTCTGTTTTCTTGCCAGTATTCCTCCTACAACTCCAATTTGCATCTTTGTTCTCATTAAACTTGAGACTGTCTTGCCACGAAAGTGGGTAGGTGAGACATGAAGGGGGCTGTTAAGGTTCTTTTATTTCCAATATTGCCCCTTTCTGACGGGGAAAGTGTGTGGTTTTCATGGGGAAAGTTCAGAGTAGAGACAAGCTGCCTTTTGATTCAAATAACAAAATCAAACGTTATGGCAGAATTAATATCTAGATGAAATAGATTTGATGTTTTTAGGAAACCTGTTAACATTAAGCTGCTGCATGCAATCGTCATCCTTCGGCTAGGTCAGTTAAGTCATGGCTACATACACAATCCTATGTTTTCACTTCTTGTGAATATGAATTACGATAAAAACAATCTTATCACAGTGATAGGAGAACATTTAGCAGTTTGAAACTATTTGGAAGTATTTCAACAACCAGAGTGTTGTTGCTTAAAATGTAACTCTGGCTGTCACGCATGTGGGCTTGTGTCTTCTAGAGCTGTTACCTTACCTGAACAGGGGCATTTAAAGCAGACCCTAATAACTTAGAGTGTATGCATGTTTTATTTTAACTAGTTCTACTACAGTTTGTCTTGCATCCGGGCAGAGTGTTCTGTTTCAAACTGATGCTTTCAATTACAGTTTTAATTGGATTTTTTTAACTTGAGTATTGTTTCACTGTTTGTTTTTAATTAATCAGGTGATTTGAACCTTAATGTTGTGGCAATGGCTCTATCAGGATACACAGATGAGAAGAACTCACTTTGGAGAGAAATGTGCAGTACTCTAAGACTGCAACTGAACAATCCCTACTTGTGTGCTATGTTTGCTTTCCTTACAAGTGAATCTGGTTCCTATGATGGTGTTTTGGTGAGTAAATTTCTGTTTGTTAAACATGCTTTAAGTAACAGGTGCCTATATATATGTATGTCTGTGTGTGTGCACATATATGTAGGGGAAGTGCTTTATACTCAATGAATTAATTAGAATTTATTGATTTTTCCTGATACTGTTGGATAACATTTTTTTTCTGCTAGACAGACATATTAGTAAATAAAACATGCATAAACAGAGAAAATACTCAATATAGCTTGCACATTTTTTAGTGGATTTTTGGGTTTTTAGTATGGAGTTATTGAACTACTAGAAATAGGATATCAAAATAATTTAAGCAGGGGGAATAGGGGAAGGGAGGTTAATAATGGAAATGCACAAAACAGTAAGTGCAAGGATTTTGCAGGAGTTCCATTAGCTGTATATGCATTGGATTGTACTTTTTCTTGTGAAGCTATTCTGTTAACTGTTTCAACACAGTGAGATTGTTTTAAGTGAACATCTTCCGAACATAGCATAAAATTGCCATCTGAAGAACAAACTAAGTCTTTAATTATGAGATACTTCGAGCCTTTGGAGGAGTAATATACTCAATCCTTGGTTAAATAACAACAGAAATACTGGATTCTATAGGAATTATTTAGCTCAAGGGAGGACTTCTGTAATGCAACAGGATAATTGGCCTAAACCCGCTGAAAAGAAAGTTGTCGTGAGATATGATGCTTTTGGGGTATTAAAAAAAACAAAAGGAAAAAAGTTTAAGAAAGCCAAAGGAGAGAAACTTGAGGTTTTTCTCTTCAAGGGAGAGTGTTCAGGTTCTCTGGGTTTTACGTAATAATCTTATAGTTGTTTTCTATTTATGAATTGGAAACTGACAGATCACAAGGTGGGTTGTTTGGTTTGGGTTTTTTTTTTCCTTGTTTTGTTTTAATTTTGCTTCAGTGAGGCCTGTTGAAGTTCGCATAAAAAAGATTTTGCCAAGCACACCTCCTTTTTTCGGCAGTGTCCACCACAATTTCTATTCTGAGAACATCAGGAGGGAAAATACAGGCACAGCACAGTACTGGGATTTTATCTAGTCAAGGATTTATTTCTTCTTTTTTCCCTTCAGTGTTACTTCTAGTAAAAAGATTAAAAAGCAGAAAGTAAATATTATTGCATTTCTGTACCTTGAGTGCCAATATTCTTGTGAGAAACCCGTGTTCTGGGTGTTTGGAATTAGCTTTCAGTTGTTTGAGGGTGTTTTTGTTTGTTTGTTTGTTTAGTAACTTTTACTCATGATTTTTAGAAAGGAATTGGTGGTTAGGCTAGTTATTTTGTAAATATGGTAAATGAAGGTTTGTTTGTTTTCCTTCCCCCTGTGACTTGGTGGCAGTCTTAACTGTATGTGCTAGGAGCTCTAAGTTCAGCTCTACATGACCTGCAAAGTTTCCTTTTTTTAGAGTTTCATTAACTTCGTAGGATGTTTTATACCAGGTTTTCCTGCCATTTGAGCAGATAATTCCTGTAGCTAGTCTTGGTCTCATACCTGTATCTGAGTATCAGTGATTAATCTCAAATTTAGTGTTTGGTTTCTTAGGATGTGCCATTTTCTTTGTACATAATTAATTTCATCTTATTAGCTATACAATAGTGTAAAAGGTCTGACTTTTACAAACAATGTATTGACAAGGTGGAAACTTGTATGTGATGGTAGTATCTCTGTGTTTCTCTCCAAAGTACGAAAACAACGTAGCTGTACGAGACAGAGTGGCATTTGCTTGCAAGTTCCTCAGTGATGCTCAGGTAAATTTGTGGTTGCACATTTAAGCAAATTGTAAGTCTGGGCTTTATTTAGAGGTGGAAGAAACTCTGGGGTGGAGGGGTGAACAATGGAAGCAGTAAGTCACAAGTGATTTATCTCATTGCAATAGTGTATAATCTGGTCTTCAGTTTGTAGCTTCAGCTTGATTTTCTGTTATTGTTGCTTGTTTGGAGGTTTTATTAGTTTTCATGACATGCTAGTTTGCTAAATGCTATAGCATTACCTTTTATGTCTGTTTTTTTTCTTGAATATTTGTACTTACTCAGTATTTATTTCCATATGCTTATATTCAAATTAAGGCTTGTCTTTACAGCAGGAATGTTTTCTTTTAAATTCACTCAAGTATTTAAACATGTAACCTACCTCTGCTCTTCCTATCAGGAGGCGTGAAAGTTTGTTGGTAAATACGTGAATTCTTGCAATACAATAGATATAGCCATATAACTTTTTCTGCATAACATCCAGCACGAAACATGTCCTGTTAGCAGCTGACACTCTTAAATCTATTCAAATCATGAAAGTTCTGTCATATGACAAAAGTTAGGAAAGGAGTTAGGAAAGGCTGAATAGATGGCAGAAGTTAAGTAAATTTTCTGTTCTATAGCTGAACAGGTTTATTGAAAAGCTGACAAATGAAATGAAAGATGCTGGGAATTTGGAGGGAATACTGTTAACAGGTCTGACAAAAGATGGAGTTGACTTGATGGAAAGTTACGTTGACAGAACAGGAGATGTCCAGACAGCAAGCTATTGCATGCTACAGGTTAGTGTTTCACTCATATCTCTATAGAGGAGAACAAAATACAGATCTGTGGCAGAATAATACTGCCTCTTGTTAACTAAGAAGTATTTTCTATAATCAGTTGGGACAATATGTATCATGCGTGTTTTGTGGAATCATCAGAAACAATCAGTGTTAACTATGGATATGTATCTTCACTCTCCCTGGTTGAGAGAGCTTGAGAAGACAGTAGGCGAAAGAGGCAAAAAGAAAAAGTAGCCCTTTTCACTAGCTGAACTGGGAATACCCATTCCCCTGCTTATTGCTGGTGTATTTTCAGAGAAATTCATTATTTTTTTTGCTTCCAGAATTTTGACAGAGAACTGAGGTGAGGTTTTTTGTTTGTCTTTAGGCATTGGGTTTGGGTTTTTTTATGATGGACTTGTCTCAGTCCTTACAGTTGCAGCTATTGCCAACACCATGTTTATTTAACTGCATATATAATCATAACAGTGATTCAGAATGTGTTATGTGACAGGATTTTGTAGTACTTCCTCTGACAGACACAGGTTTTTAGGAGGGCCTGGCAGCACAAGTGCTTTCAAGCAGCGGCAGACTGGAGAAAAAAATTATCAAACTTATGGTACAGTTTAACAGAAAAATAATCTTTTTCTAAACAAACTATACTGTTATTTCCCATATCTTATAGTACGCCATTTTCAGAAGTAAGTAATACGTATTGTGTATCTTCAGCATGTCTGACATTTTTCCCTGCCTGCTTTAGGGTTCTCCATCAGAAGTACTTAAGGATGAGAGGGTTCAGTACTGGATTGAGAACTACAGGAATCTTTTAGATGCTTGGAGATTTTGGCATAAACGTGCAGAATTTGATATCCATAGGAGTAAGCTGGATCCCAGTTCAAAACCTTTAGCCCAGGTAAATATAATTCCTGTATGAAGTATGACCAGCCCAGAAAGGAAGGTGACCTGGTGCTTCTATAGAAAAAAGCTTCTGGCTGCACATTGGCTTTCATGAGGATTCATGTGCAGAAGAAAGATTTCAACTAAGGCTGCCCTAAAAATGGAGCTGAACTGTGGGTTGCTTTTTTTTTGTTGTGGTGGTGGTGGTGGTTTTTGGTTTTTGGTTTTTGGTTTTCCCTCCAGATTTTTCTCTTTTTTCTTTATTAATTACCCTTGATAACTGCTGTGACGGAGTGCAGCACTAGAGTGAAAAACCTGCATTTCTTCATCTCTGATCTGGGAAATCACCTTCCCGCCTTTTTATTTCCTTTTTATTTCTCTGGATTTTGTTTTATTTTTTTTTTTGCCTGTAGACCTTTTCCTTTCACGGCCCAGGGTGTCTTTTAGAAACCAAATCTTTTTAGCACTGCTGTTCTGATAAAACTGTTCTGGTTCCTTTTTCCTCCCATGATGAAAAAAAATGTCAGAGATGATTCATCCAGGTTGTCCTGGGTTCAGCAGTTGCAGTCAGTTTTTCTTCTCTTTAGTAGCTGTGTTTTGACTTAGCCCGGGAACAAGGCTGATAAGGCCGATGTTTTTGGTTGTTGCTGAGCGGTGTTTGCCCTGACCAAGGACTTTGTGAGCCTCATGCTCTGCTGGGGAGAAGGGGGGCCGGGAGAAAGGAGGGACAGAACCCAAACTGACCAAAGAGGTATTCCATACCATAGCACGTCATGCCCAGGNAATGTTAAGTTTGGGTTTGTAACATTAGCATTGCTTTGTAACATGTAACATTAGCTGGCCTTGTAACAGTAGCAATGGAAAATTACTGAGATGCATGATACATAGAAAAAAAAAATAGAGAGCAGTTGGAGAACATAACAAAATTCTTTGTATAAGATAAACCGTTGTAGTTGGCGTAGTTTTAGGTCCTTATGACCTTAGTACAAAAATAAGTGTGAAAAAACAGGATGGAAAACAGGACAGAGGGATAAGGAGTGTCTGGGAACTGCAGGTGTCCGGGATGGGCTACAGTTAAACTAACTGATAAGTAGGAGGCTAGGAGGATTATTATGTCTCTGGTGCTAACGAACCAATTAGACTGGCATAAACATCTACTGTGCATGCTTCGAAGGCTGCCAGGAGTGATGAAGATTGTTGGAAGAAGTAAAGGACCCTCAGAGACCCCTACCACAATTGTGTACGCATGCGGGGAGCTTTCTGGAAAATGATGTGATCCATACGTAGCCTCATGAATATGTATGTATGTCCAGGGACTATATAAGGATGGCTTGTGTGGCAGTACGGGGACACACGTTAGGAGGAGTTATCCCCCGTGTCTCCTGGCACTGCAATAAAGAATACCTGCTTGTCAGCTCGAAAACTTTGTTGGCAAGTTTGTTCTTGGAGTTTTCTCCGAATCACAGCCTAACACCTATGGTTCCCAAAATGCCACCTATGATACCCACCTAACGTTCATGGTTCCCTAAGTGCCACCTATGGTGATCAACCTAACACCTATTGCTCCGTAAGTACAACTTACAATACCCAACCTAACACCTATGGTTCCCTAACTTCCTCCTCCGATACACAAACTAACACCTATAATATGCAAAGTGCCACCTATGATACCCAACCTAACACATATTGTTCCCTTAGTACAACTTATAATACACAGCCTAACAGCTATGATACCCAAAGTGCCACCTACGATACCCACCAAACACCTACGGTTCCCTAAGTACCTCTTATGATACCCAACTTAACACCTGTGGTTCCCAAACTAACACTGAGACTACCCAACCTAACACCTATGACATGCAACCTAACGCCACCTCAAGTGCCACGTACATTACACTACACTACAGGAAAGTGCCACCTACACTACAAGGCCTGACTCCTACAATACCCTAAGTGTCACCTACTCTATGCACCCTGACACCTACCCTACCCGGCCTAACACCCTTAGTACCCAAAGTGCCACCGAAGGTATCCAACCTAACATGTACACTACCCAAAGTGCCACCACCATCAGCACCCAGCCTAATACCTACGATGATTTCCAACCTAACGCCACCGCAAGTGCCACCTGCTCCGCACAGCCTGACACCTGCTATACCCACTGAACCACATGTGGTATCCACCCTAAAACCTAACACCTAGAGTATCACACAAAGTGACACCTACCAGAAGCAATCTAACACCTATGCTACCTCAACTGACACCTACCCTACGCATCCTAACACCCATTGGTCCTGAAGAGCCACCTGTACTACCAGACCTGATGCCAATGGCTCCCAAAGTGCCACCAACAGTATCCAGCCTGAGCCCTATGATACCCAAAGGGAGGCTGACACCACCCACCCTGACACCTCTGTTATACAAGCTAGCACCTACGCCAGCCAAAATGCCACCGACTCTACTTTGAGGGCCACCTACAGCACCCAGCCTGACACCTGCGATCCCCAACTCGACCCCTGCGCCACTCAACCCCTACGCTTACCAGCCTGCCACTGCCTGTGCCCCTTTCCTGCTGCCTGTATCCCTCCCAACAGGACGACCTGCAAGTACCCTACGCTGTGTCCCCAGAGTGTGTCCTCACCTGCATGAGGCCTCTCCTTGTGCCTGCCTTCCAGTGATGTCCTGTCTCTTCACCGTCTGCCTGCTACTCATCCCTAAACACCCAAGGTGACTGCCACCAACCAGTGCCAAGCAGAGCCCTCCTGCATGGGCCAAGGTGGGCCTCCTCTGATGTATCTTCACCGCTCAGAGCTCATGCTGTTTGGCACCTTGCTGGGTTGGCATTGCTAAAAATGTGATGGGGGCATCACAATCTTTTCCCACCAGGAAATTCGGCAGAGGAGCAGGGGAGGATGGGGTGGGTCCCCTGAAACAGCTTGATTTGGGTCTGATTCCTCCAAATGGAGACCTTTTGTGACAGAGGGTGTCTGTGGTGCTTAGTTATTGGCTGGGGTTAAACCTGCAGATGTGGCTGCTCTTCTGCCCTCCCCAGGTAACTGGTGCCTGACCCTGCTCTGGGCAGTGAAGGAATGGAGCAGGAGCAAGGGCAATCTCCTGGCTGGGATACAGGGCAGGGCTCTGCTGGTGCCATGCTGTCTGGTGGGGAGATCCAGGTTAGAGTTAGGGAGTTGTTCCCAAAAGCCTGGCAGCACTGAGCCCAGGAGAAGCTTGTATTTTAGGGGCAGTGATACTCAAATTTTATGCAAGGCTTTGCATTACATTACTGAGCCTCGCAGACCCCTGCAGATATCTGTTACAAGCTGAGGGATGGAAACCTGCTAGGAAAAGATTAAGCACCGTTCTCTGCATGCCAGAGGGGGGCTTTTTGTGAGTTGGGTTCAGCTTGTTCAAGTTTCTAAGCCCCTTGTCCTGTGATTGGGCTCCCTGGGTTGCATAACTGATGGCATATTTGGGGTAGCATCTGCTGACACCCACGCAGTTGATACATGCAGACACAAGGACCAACTTGTGCTAGCATCCTGTTATTTACAGCACAGGTACTTGGAGAGTGCTGCTACAATGGCTTTTATTTAGCTCTCCCCTGAATAATGTTGGCTATGGACCTTCACTAGTTCTTTTGGTTTTAANGACAATGGCTTTTATTTAGCTCTCCCCTGAATAATGTTGGCTATAGACCTTCACTAGTTCTTTTGGTTTTAAGCCTGAATAGCAGTAAAACCTATTGCTGTTAAAACT
>NDXB01003843.1:0-64416 GCA_002631895.1 Agapornis roseicollis
TTCAAGCTGCCGAATGTTGAAATTCTTAGTTACAGTGGTGACAAAATGCAGTAGTTGCTGAAGAAAAAAGAATGAGGGAAATACAAGTTTAGACTTTTAGTGCAAGATCCTTTGAACAGGGTTTTCCATGTTTTCGGAAGCTAAACAATAACAACAGGAGTGACATCCTATTCTACTGTAAAATAAAAGTGACACTTCAGAGACAGGATTCAGTATCTCAGAAGCTTTAACTGGAGAAAATGAGTTAATTCCTCACACTTCACAGAAAAGGAAAGTTTAATTTTCAGACAGTATCTTATTACTAATTGGTGATCATCATTCCAAATCAGCTGCTTCCAGAACAGCAGGGAATGACACAACCCACTTGGTTACAGAGCATCAGCCACTGCTAAGCCACTGTTGCTTTCCATCAGAGAAGCTGTGGCTGCCATGCAAGGGTGCTGTAATTGGGTCTTTGGAAGCCAGGCTGCAGATCTTTTAGATACAGCTGTGCCATCCTGAATGTGGAGTTACGCCTGGCAGAGCTTTGAGTTGGAACAATAAATATCATTCAGCCTCAATGTATTGGTTCCATGACAATCCTCTTTGAAACTATTTCCAGCTGCTGCCCACATACATGACTGCAGTCTTGAGCACCGCCGGGGATGGGGCAGCCACACCTTCTCTGGGCAACCTGTGCCAGCGTCTAACCACCCTCACAGGGAAGATTTTCTTCCACGTATCTAATCTAAATCTACCCTCTTTCAGTAGAAAGCCATTCCCCCTTGTCCTGTTGATGAGCTTTATGCCAGCTTCAGGGTTAGGTTGATCACTGCTAGAAATAAAGGTCCTTTTGAGGACATGCAAATACCAAAGCAAAACTCCCAAATCCATCATAAAAACTGTTAACACATTAGTAACCAACAGTACTAGTAGGCTGTCAGGTGGCTATTTTACAATTCAACAAGCCCCTTTAAAGTAAAGGTCAGGAAGAGAACCCAGTCTCCTAGAACTTAGTTCACCAAAAGCAAGAAGAACAGTGTACACCTGGCGTGGAAACACAACAGTCATAGCCCGTCACAGGCTGAATTATTTCACAACGTCAGTTACAACCACACACGTAGCTACTGCAGTATTAATAAGTAAGTATTAATTAATATTAGACTTACTTTGAGTTCAAAGTAATCCACAACCACTGGCTGCGTGGGAATTTCCATTGCTTTCTCGACACCCACCACTGGTCGCTCTTCTCCCCCAGAGCGCCTCGCGCGAACCACACGGGGCACCCATGCATCTGCAACGACACAGATTCCTTTAGTCAGGATTGCTGTTTATCTGGAATACAGTATTAGTGAAGTGTCCTCTACCTGGAATACAGTATTAGTGAAGTGTCCTCTACCTGGAATACAGCCTCTCTCTGCAAGGACAGACACAGCGCTGTTACCATTTTTTCCACTGAGAAACACTTGACTTTTACTTTCTTCCTGGCAAAAGTCACTGCCCCATCAAAACTTGAAACAGACACTCAAGAAAAGCACTTGAGAAAAAGGCAGGGTAAAAACAGGGCAAACAAAATACCATCAGGTTGCCATCACAGCACTGCATGGTGTTAGGAAACACATCTCCCATTGCGATACTCATATAATAAAAGAAAGTCAACAGCTGTTTGTCAAGTTTTTGAGTAACAGACTTCCGAATCAAAACCCCAGCAGCTGCAGCAGAAGGGGAGCTTGGTTGGCAGAGCTAGAAAGGCAGCATCATCCTGTGTGTTAACTTTAGAGATACAACAGAACTACCAGAATGGAACTGAAGAAGGCTGAAACCCAAACGATTGGGTAATTCTCCTCACGGAGAAAGAGTGAGCTAAATTACCTGTTGGACCAGCTTTATTTTCATTTGCATTTTTGTGTCGTTCCTGCAGGACATTTTCATTCTCTTCCATTGAAGAATCCTGTGTGGACTCCCCTTCATTATGATCTGTGGTGGAAATAGGTCTTCCTGTTTCTAACTCCTCATCACTCTCTACTTCATTTTGCTCTTCTGGAACTTTATTCTCCTTATTGAACTGAAAACTCATCCTCTTGTTTGCAATATTCGAATGCACTTTCTTCTTTTTGCGTTTTCTTTTCTCCACATCTACAAAAAGGGAACAGGAAAAGTAACCTAAAACACACCCAAAAGTTTTTTCCCTCTAAATCCAGCATCCTGATCATACTTGACTTTCAAGGAAAATGACCAAAGGAGCTCAAGCACCATTCTCTCTCTCCCACGTCTGTCTAGAGACTTCAGAGCTGCACATTACCAAGGTCAATTTGCTGCTAGATTTTAAAAAGGCAGACACAGCATTTCATTCACAAAACCATCAGCTTCAAGATCTTTAGAGCAGCAAATTCTTACTTTGATAAGAAGTATTGCTGCAAAGCAAGGTTATTAGATCAAGTTGCCATCTTACGATGTGAACAGATAATGGATGAACAGAAAAGCATTTGGAGACAAGCTCTTCAAATCTGTTCTACTGCAGTAAACTCCAGAAGTTAAACACATAATGGGCAGAGCTAGAGACAATTTGAAGGGAGTATTTGCTGAAGAATAAATTGTGCATAAAGACAAACCCCTCATCAGCTGATTCCAGTAAGCTCATGTAAAACAAACTTCCCATTTCTGCCTTCCAGAAACCCCACCATTCTTTGCATATACAGAGCTGATGGGTGAAGCTGCTGGCAAAATCCCCAGTCCTGCCAGTGAGACCAGCAAACCTCACACCATGTCATGCACTTAACTGAAAGAGGCCCTTTCCAACCCAAACCATTCTATGATTCTATGTTCCTTTCACAGGAAAAGCGAGGAAATAATGATTCTTCCTTTGCAGAGCTATTAGTATTGCTCCCCTGTTTTTTGCCTTTTCCCACATCAATTGGGAATCACAGTAAGAGGTGGCATAGAGTTTAGCATCTGAGGGCAGCGAAGGGAAAAATACTGTTTCATATAACTGAAAACTCATTGGCGATTCAGGAACTGCCACATACAACATTTCTGACTTCAAGAGACTTCAACATTTAAGAGCCATTAAATGTCAGTGGGTAACAAAGGCCACTGTCTTACAATGTAAACCTACCACTGCACTTGAACTTCATAAACACATTGAATGAATGCATTTATCTCATATAAAGGAGCAAACTGAAAAATGCAGTGCCTTTGGCATGAAGAACCAGGCATCACGGAAACCTGCTGAGTCCCAAGAACAGAGCAGGTAGCAGTAGCATTAGCACCTTCTCTAAGGAAGTGTGAATAAAATACAACTTGCCTTTAAAGTTGGGTGTACTGAAGCCCACAGGCTCTGCTGGCACCTTCAGTTTATCACTGCACTTCGGGTCTGTTCCCTTACTCCCAGCAACAGAGTTCTGCTTTCCCATTACATGGTAGTAAGATGGAGCATACTTTGAAGAGCTACAACCTTGCAATAGAGAAGGGATGACAAAAAGTTGTGTTGTGCACTGTTGGTTACAAATACAGAGACAAGTCTTAAAAAAACCCCTTAGTGTCAAACCCCATACCTCTTTCCTTACGAGATTCTTGTATTTCTTCACAGCATCGTTCAAACTCTTCATCCATTTCTTCCCTCACTATGGAATACGCAGTGTCCCTCAGAATGCAAGCTCTGTGCCTAATGAGACGATCTGGAATTTCAGCAGTCAGAACTGAGCATTTTTGACCAGCCAAAGACATCCTCCATTCCCATTACTAAGACAGAAGGAGTTTGCTTTCCTCAAGGTGGTTTCTGAAGGGTTCTCTCAGAGAATATTTTCAGCATAGCAACACAAAAGTTCATTATTAAAGCAAAAGAGTTACTGATTAACTCTTCTGTGACAATTCCACATCCAAGGATTTTAATGCTACAACATTTACAACCTGGCAAGCAATGCTGCTCTGCGGACGTTTCCGATGATCTAATCCCATCTCTGACAGCCACAGGTGGCATTTATCAATTTATACATTTTATTTTTTTCCAAATTAGGGATAAAAACACATCCTCACCTCCAGGCTCTTTATCTGGGTTGTACTCTAACGCGTTGCTACAGATTAGATCAATGTCTTTTAGAAAGTCTCCTGCAGTTAGGTATTGGTGTAAGTCAATCTTGGACAGAACTGTTGAAAGGTCCATGGGGTGTTTGATAACTGTGCCATAATCAGGTACCTACAAATGAAACATACATGCTCACATTTCACACAGTGTCTCCCCAAAATTAATGATTTTAACGAAGCTGAGTAAAAGACTTTTAAAACCCTCAAATATTTGTGACACACACAAAGATGCATTTAACCAGGTAGCTTCAGTTTACATTGAACAGTTGGTTCCTTGAAAATGGAAGGGCTATTTTGACTGGCTTCAAAGAGACAGATCACTAGAAGGGAAAAACAAAGCAGGGAGGGAAGAACCATGTGTGGGCAGAGAATGGAACAGACACCCAGAGCAGGATTCACTCTCTTCAATTCAGAAAACCACAGGAAAGAAAACTCTTACAGAAGTCACCTGATACTCTCTTTGCTGTTGGCAGCAAGAAAAAGGCTGCAAGAATTGTAACTTGCAAGTATCTGTCTTAGGCATCTGCTTTAGAGTGAGCTAACTGGACCCACGGGTGCAGATTTTGTGACTCAGACCATAAAAGGAGCCTAACAGCTAGTTCAGATGAGGACATCTGTGTTTCCAAGATTTGAACAATACAAACCAAGTAGAAGTAAAGGGAAAGAGAAGTTGGTAGATGCTGATGGGAACAGGACTTTGCTGAAACACAAAGCACTATTAAGACTACGGCTGGCTTGGAAGTATATCGAATTTACCTCCTCTGGGTCAACAGGCTTTGAAAATGCTCTGAAACGTCTGTCAATGACAAGTCTATGAGTCACATCCCTTAGGAAAATCCGGAGTTCACGCAATGTATCCTCCTCCTGCTTCTCCAGCTGCCGCCTTTCCTCCTCTGTCAATTGTCGAGGCTTAGGTGGTGGTGCTACAGGCAGTTCTTCCAATGGACGCCAAGCTTAAACGAACAGGAAAGTTTCAGTCAATTTATGGTACTCAGATACAAGCAGATGAAAAACTACTCAGAGAAAATTACCACCAAAGTAAAGCCTGTAAAGCCATGAACTTGGGTAGCAAAGTTCGTACGCAGAATACTCTCACCTGCGTTGGGTTTGGGTGCAGGAGGTTTAGCAACTTGATTTATAATTAAGTCCTCAAAAAACGTTCCTCTTTCTTGCCTATCAGGCAACTGGATTTTGAAAACTTCTCCATGGCTGTCATTAAATAAGTCTTTGATCTAAAGCATGAGAAGAAAAGGTATTTCAGATACACATTCTATTCTAAAAAAATGAGCACCTGTTTAAATAAAACTAGAAAATCACCTAGACCTAGCTAGATAAGGAAGAAGCTCTTTACTGTGAGGGTGGTGAGGCACTGGCATGGGGTGTCCAAAGAAGCTGTGAGTGCTCCATCCCTGGCAGTGTTCAAGGCCAGGTTGGACAGAGCCTTGGGTTGCATGGTTTAGTGTGAGGTGTCCCTGCCCATGGCAGAGGGGTTGGAACTGGACAATCAGAAGGAATTTCAATCCTTCTTATAAACAGTATAAAAACCTGTGTAGAAAGTGAAGCCCTTTCAAAGCATTTGATGATAAAACACATCTAGGTAAGCTCTCCTCCTCTCCCCAAGGAAATAAGGCAAAATAAACAGAGCAGCACATTCACATGATGAACACCTTCCTTTCATGCACACTCTCAAATGTTCCAAAAGTGCAGCATGTCCTCTTAATGAATTTTGTTAAGGAATACAACAACTGAGTTCCAAGTGACTTAAAGAGAAGATGAAAATTCTCTTACTACTCTGTCAAACTTCCTTTCCACACTTCCATTTCAAGCACTGTATATTCTTGACTAAGTGCATACCCAACCATCTTGTAGTCACTGGAATTAATGTCTGAAGTTATACGTATGTCTAATAAGCATGAGTGTGAGAGAAGGGAGAAAAAGTTGGGTCAAAGTCAGTCTCTTTATTCCAAAAACACTTTAAACAAGTGCTTTCAGCAGTGTTTTGTCTAAGCAGATTTTAAGAGACCTGATTTGGATGCTGGGGAATAACAACGTGAATTTCCTTCAGAGTGCACAGAACTCCAATGCTTAAAGGATTTATTTATAAACACGAAATTGAACAAAAAAACATTAGAATCATAGAACCATAGAAAAGTATGGCCAGAAATACCTCTTTTGGGAGATCTGCATGATGCACATCAGAGGTTGCAAGCAGCAAAACTGGAGCAAATGTTGGAATGTTCTCCAGCAGTGTTGTAAAAGTAGCTTTCAGTGTAGCTCCAACAGCCTCCCACCATGAGTGGATATGTGGGATATAAATTATACTGGGTGCCGTTCTCTGAGCTTCTCGCAACAACTGGCAAAATGAAAGCTTGGATAAGAAAACTAACCCATGGGCCAATAAACAACAATGCATGAGATCAGATTACTGTGTGTTGGAAGCCACTGCCTAGAGAATGTACCTCAGTCACAGAAGACAACATGCATCTACCATGTGAGGGAAGTGCGAACAGCCCTTTCACATAACAAATTCTTCCATGTACCCTTTCAGATTATCAATATTCAGATATCCAGATGATCAATACTCAGAATATCATCAGTATCTGCTTATATTCAATTTTCCTTCTTTCGCCCCCAAAACCTCCACTGCCTTTTTAAGTCTAACAAAAAAGGCAGCTACAAGTGCCTGACACACAGTCAGGCTGATGCAGAGCCATCTACTGGGAGCATAGGTTCTTGTGAAGCAATGGAAACAACTTCCTGCATCCCACTGAGACCAGCAGCATTTCTTGCCATAGAGAGGGGTTTATAAGCAGCACCTCCCATCTTCCTGAGCTGCTACAACACCCTCACTTTTAATTTGGAATGGAAAATATGGCCATGTATAATAAGACTTATTTGGTATCACATGATCTGGAAGAAAAGTGCATTTTTCAGACAGAAGTAAGTGTAAGAGCACATTCAAACGAGGCTGCCTCCACCAACAGTGAATTTGGTTTACTTTATGATTTAGAAACAGTTCATGAATGCTATGAGATTAAAGAGGGAAAAAAGAAAGAGATACCTGCGCACACGTTTCTTCTGGTGAGGTGATGCTTGCCAACAACATACATAGGTCTAGTGTATAAACTGGAAACTTCTCCAGGGCGTGTATTACTGCAGGTGCCAAATGAGAAGTTTGCCCATATCCTGGCTCTCCCACTAGTAAGAACCGTGGCCTACAAGATGTTGGCTGGTAATAAACATTTCTAGCACAGTAAGGAAAATACGAAGTTAAAGAAATGAAGCAATGAATGTTAAGAAAGTGACAAAAACAACTGACACAACAAGAATGAAAACAGTCTGTTTTGCAACTGTTGGCTTATATGACTTTCACATTAAGATATCAAAAGGTTCACAAAAGCTTAGCAAGGTACAGGTACAAACTGCAGCCATTGTGTAAGTTTTCCTCATAGCGTTTTAACAAACCATTTCTCAGTTTCATTTCTGCTACATAATTTGATACGGGTTTAACAATCTTGGAAGGCAGAAAGGCAAAAGACGGCTACACAAATCCATAGGTGGCTTTTATCTAGAGGGACAGACAGCCCAATTCTTCAGTCTTGAGTCTTTCAAGCAGTATGATGGATTAAATTAACGCATTCCCCAGTCTGTGGACCATTTTTGACTTGGGAAAAGAGGGCTGGAACATTCACTGTGATGGGTTATGGCAGAAAAATGCTTCATCTACCAGCCCTCACACCAGAACTGTTTCCAGACCCAGCCGTAGTGACAATATAAACGTAAAGGGAACAAATATTTACCTGCCAAAGTTGAGGAATTTTTCTGGTTGTCTACCAGGTGTTTTATGAGCTGGATTCTCTTCAAAGATGGGTGGTGATTCTGCATCACTGTCAATCACATCACTTCTTAAAGTGGGATTTAAACTGTCTGAAAGACAAGAGAGGTTTGTTAACTTTCCTGAATAGTCTGTACCTTGCTCTCATGTTAATAGAGCTTCTAAACCAGCACTGGAAACCACTTATCTTGTATTTCTTCTTACAAGGGCACTCACTGCTATTTTCTGAAGAGCTCATTCTACTGCAAATCTGGGGAGATGACACAGGTCTGTACAAAGCTGTCCCATGATTTGTGTAAGGTATTCTGTCTGTATTGGTGAAAACTTGGAGGCTTTTCCCTTAGAACAGAGAGGATTAGGAACAACTTCTGTAGTTCCTAAACACCTGAAAAACTCAACAAGGCCACTTCTTTCTGGAGCTGGACATGGGGAAATGAAGCAAATGCCATGGCCACAGACTTCCATTTGTCTAGGACTAGCAAGTCAGAAGATACAGACCAACATCTTCTAGAGAAGGCTCTTCAAAGATTCCCAAAGAAGATAATGGAAGGTGGACAACAGAAAGAGGATACAGCTACCCATCCCTTAGCCTATCTTGCTTTTGTTTTGATGGTGGGATTCTGTCTCTGTTTTAACACTGCAAACAATCTACCAGCTCCACTGGGAGTAATACTGGTAGGATAGATATTCTCCATGGATTAGCATAATAAATTATTCATGGATCTCCATTAATCAGGATTGGAATAAGTTTATTAATTTACTTGCTCTCACCAACAGACTAATCCTGATCAGGGACTGTAATGATAGGACAAGGGGTAGTGGGTTTAAACTGAAACAGGGGAAGGTCAGGTTAGATACAAGGAAGTTCTTTACTGTAAGAGTGGCGAGGCACTGGAATGGGGTGCCCAAAGAAGTTGAACACTGCCAGGGATGGAGCATTCACAAGGCCAGGTTGGACAGAGTCCTGGGTGACATGGTTTAGTGTGAGGCGTCCCTGCTCATGGCAGGGGGTTGGAACTGGATGATCTTAAGGTCCTTTCCAACCCAAACCATTCTATGATTCTATGATCAGGGTTGATGCAGTCAGGAGTGTGAACTCACGTATGCTATGCAAGCCAAACCCAAGTACACACCACTAGAACATTCTGATCTCACATGCAAGTGAGCAGTATGATCCACGGACATTTCAATTAAAAAGAGATGGTTAAAAGTTATGACAGCTAAAGCAGTATTTGGCTTCAACCACTTGCACTGTGGTACTGACATGCTTCAGACCAGAACTGGAAGCATTTCTGCAAAAAAGCCTTCTCCCCCCATTGCAACATTTCTCTTGAAAGAGGTGCCTCATACATTAAACCTTAGATCCAACTCTACAAATGATAAACACATTGGCTGCTGTCCGAAGTGGGGTGCTCTAGTAGAGAACATAGAGTTCTCCACTGTGTACTGAGAGTCATTCACGGCTCCCACCCAGCACCATGCACGTGTCTGTTCTAAAATTCAACTGCCATTACAGCAAAGAGGTTGATGGCACAAATCAGCAGTTTCTGCTTTGGCAGGATTTTACCAAAGTGGATGTTCTCAATATACCTTGCTGTTGGTCCTTTAGGGCAAGCTCTGCATGGGGAAATACTCTCTGCAAGGCTTGTAAAATTCTTGCTAGCGTGTTTTCAAACAGTGGTTTTGCAATAGGTGACAGTGCTCGCCCAGGTGAAGCCACAGCCCTCTGTGAAGCTGGAACAGTCTTCTGCATAGCCATGACAAAATCCTTTGCTGTTATTTGAATAGAAGCGATATCTAACTGCAGTTTCTCACTGCTTTTGTATATCTGAGGATAGCGGCGGCGTAAAGCACAGAGCGCAGCTTCAGCACACAGGGATTTAATATCAGCACCACAGTACCCTAATAAACAAAGCAAAAATCAAATGTTACATCAGTCTCAGGCAAAACAAAAGTCAAGGCAAAGGTTTCTAAAGTGCAACAACTGAAAGACTTTGTAGGCAGCCAAAACTTAACATATTAGGAGAGAATTTAATGTGTTACTGCATTGCAGAGAAGATGTTACAACATGGCTGATATCCTCTGCTTATGAAACAGCCACGACTTTGCTCCTGAGGAATATGCCCCAAACCCAGTCAGTGTTCTGAGAGACACAAAAAAGGCAGCATCTACCTTTGCTTGCTCCCAAGGCATGGAGCTGCCTCACTGCCTCGCTCTGCAGCAAGGCGCAAGAGCTCAGGTACTGCCTGGTACAAGCTCCGATTTCTCAGGACTCAGTCACATGCACTAACTCACTTTGCTTTCAAACCTACCAGTACATTTTTCAGCCAGCTCTTCAAGAAATGTGTCCAGTGGCCTAGGGGTCCAGTCTCGTGTGTGAATCTTGAAAATCTCTTTTCTGGCCTGGAAACAAAAAACAAACACTTTAGTTTGTCCTAAGTTTACTTGTACAAAAAAACACCCCACAAGCAAACCAAAGCCAAACCAAGCACCACAAAACCCCAGAACCCCTTGCATTAGGACAGATACTTTCCTTATCTGCTGCTCTTTAGGTATTTTAAAGTTCAGTTCATGTGCTCTTTGCTTTTTGAAGCAGGACATTTAAAAAGTCTTAACCTGTCACATTAAACTCTTGTTTCAGTGCAGGACCTCAGAAAAAGACATTTGTAGCTTCCCTGAAAACTAGGTTTCCACAAGTGTAAGATCTAATGATCCTGAGGAAAAAATGTAGTAAAAAGACCCAACCTTGTCTGCAAACAGAATGTTTCATCAAAGAGAATTCTCTCAAACTCTGCACAATCTCATGCTGACAGTCTCATTAGCTCATCAGATTTGCTTTTCTGCCAGTTCACTCAAGGAAAACAGTCCTAGTGCTACGTTTCAAGTTGTTACACTTACTACAAAGATGAACAATACTTAGGACTCAAAACTACTGTCACTGATCCAGAGAGTGACAGCCATTGCCTATCTTTATCTCTGATCTCAGCAAGACTTTAAGTATTTCCTGATAGAGAGATTAGCAAAAACGCACTTTTTGTGCACACCATTTCTTTCATTTTCAAGATGCAACAGCAGTGATCTGTAACTAATTCATGCATTAATCCTTTGTTATCTGTCCAGCTAACAGCAGCATTCTGTTGTCTTGACTGGCCAGAGTGAAACGGAAACTCATGACAGAACTAACTTCTTCAAATCACCTTAGTCATAGATATCCAGTATGAGATCTGCCCTCCACAATACAAGGCAGTCTTTCCAAGCATCCCCCTCTTTTGTTGGAGTTGTACCACACTGATTTCAACTTTAACTGCACTGTTAGGAGGTTGTGTTACAAAGGTGGACTTTGCCACATTAGCAGTAAGGCTGAGTTGAAGTTCTGACCTCTTTATTTGGCAAGCTGAAGAGGAACTCCCGATCAAAGCGTCCAGGTCTTCGTAAAGCCGGATCTATAGAATCCAATCTGTTGGTGGCTCCGATCACCACGATCTCTCCTCTGCTGTCTAAGCCATCCATAAGTGCCAGAAGTGTCGACACAATAGAGCTAAGAGAAAAATACAATTTTCATTCATGGGTTTAGTAACTTCTGTTATATTCCACATGACCTGCTCCAACTAACACTCAATAAGGGCAAGCTTTAGCTGAAGACATGCTGATTAGTGAAAGACTCATTTTGAGACATAAACAGATAAGGTAACACAGACCTTGTGCTGATACCAAGCTTCATGAAGTGTTTTTATTACAGTTTAAAAATCACCTGACATTCTAGTGCTCTGAGTATCTAGTTTCTAGAATAAACCTATGTGTCACAAACTTAAATAGGTTGTGCTCATTGTAAAAAGTTCAAGCAACTTCTATGGAGGCATAAAAAATGCACTACCTATGAATTTGGTCTTGTTTACTGGACCTCACAGGAGCAAGACCATCTATCTCATCAAAGAAAATAATTGAAGGACGCATCTGGTAGGCCTAGAATGCAAACACAGGAATATTGACATAAGTGAACCAGCACTCCTGGAAAGAGAAAAAGCATGAAAAACGTTAAGGTTGGAAAAGTCACGGGAGCTGGGGTTTTCAGACTAGAACCAGGGATCTTTACTAACTGAGCTAATGGAGTATGTGGCATGAGTAACAGAAGACAGCGGCTTCTGTCAGCCACTGACACTGACACTGGGCGACAGGAAACAAACCGTACCAGTAGCTTCTACAGCTCTTTGGCAACTATCAAGAATAGTGTGGGCACTTAATTCAATTATAGGTTCTGGAAGCAAGCTTTCATTGTGAATTTAAATGGCCATACTTTTACCTGGCATCTGTTTCCCTCTGATCTAAAGCCACCATCTCTTGCCTCTTGAAACCTTTTTTTGGGTGGCTGTTAGCAGTTTGAGGGGGTTGCTGTGTAAGGTACTCTCATTTGTTTTATCTTTCCCAATAAATCTCAAGAACTCAAACCCATAAAAAACCCACTGTAAAAATAGAACTCAGTCCCATTTCAGTGGAAGGAACTGACAAAACTTTCATGGAAAAGACTGAGTCCTTGAAAGTTTTGACAGCAGAAAATTAGCATTACCACTCGGACAGAACAGAGGGCATGTTTCAACCTCACCTGATCAAATAATAAGCGAAGCTGTCGTTCAGATTCCCCCACCCATTTACTCAGGCAGTCAGCACCTTTTCTCATAAAGAAGGCTATTCTCCTGTCACCTTGGCTACATTCATTAGCAAGTGCACGAGCCACCAGTGTCTTTCCAGTCCCTGGTGGACCATAGAACAGACAGCCTCTGCAATTAAAACAAACGAAAACCCATAAAAGAGTCACAGAAAGAAGAGTTTTGTAAGAAAACATCATTACAATCAAACACTATCACAACCGCCCCCATCCGTAAAACACAACTCTTCTCTCCTAAGCAAACCACATAGATAGCAGTAACAGTTGAAGTCTCGTGCTCCTACACAATTGAATAAGGCAGCAAATGAAACGAAGAAAGAGGATAATGCATATGCACAAAACCTCAAGAAAAGATCTTAATATCCCAGAAGGACACTTCCAAAACCGGTGACAAACTAACAGGGGTGGTTACAGCACAGTTGAGTCAAGCAAGAACAGACTTCACAGATTCTGAGACTGGGCTAACTTCTGAATCATGGGTTCATTTTCCAATGCTACACTGAATATCCATTCTCATTTTCACAGAAGGCAAGATTTGATAGCCAAGCATTTAACTCTACCTTAAAAAGCTTTGAAGTTACTGGATTGGTCTCCCATTGCTAATGATAAACAAGGAGGAGGTCCAAAGCTGGGTATCTGTTCTGAATTCCCAGCTTTTCAAGCCAAGGCACTTCTAGATACATTCTCAACACAAAGTAAACCTCTGAACCTACAGACATTCTAGACTCTAACCATTGTTAAGAGATTGCTAAGGAATCCCCATCATCACTGTTGAAAACTCTGAAGCATGGAAGATAGCTCGGTTGAATATTCTCCCAAAAACAGGTGAACTAGAATCTATTGTTTTGAACAATGTTTGTTACCTTGGAGGCTGGATCTTGAATCTCTCAAAGAACTCTGGGTACAGCAATGGAAAAACGACCATCTCTTTTAAAGATGAAATGTGGTCGGAAAGACCACCCACAGCATCAAATCGTACCTAAATTCAACACAACACATTTGATATGTTAAAGAAAGCTGCAGCATCCATAAGATTCCATCATGGATTTTATGTCAGCATAAAGGAAACTTTTGGGGCAACTTTCAGATTGCTTGAGAGAACACTGGAAACCAATCCAATTGTAGGGGGCCTGCTGTAAACCTCCCACTGCCACCATGACCCAGCAATACTTACTGAACAATCAATTTGCATTGGATCAACATCAGCCAAACTTGCTCCAATTTTCATTCGATCCTTGCGAATTCCCTTTAGCTCATCTGTCCGGAAGTTTAGTGGCAGGCACCTGATTGGAATGAAGGAGAAAGAAAAAGGTGCTTTCTAACTTCAGATGCAGCCAGAAGATTTCTGCTTTTAGAACGATGACAAGTGAATGCAGAAGACTTCGTAAATGAGCACAGACTTCCTAAACAGTTCAATATTTGTGTAAATTGTTTTGCATTTCATGTACATGAATAACTAAAGGAAAATGGTCACTCCAGAGATGAACTGGTTAATTATTTTACCAACTCTTAGTACTTAGGAATACCCATGCCAGCCAACATGGCAGGTTTATGAATGCAAGCTTAGAGAATACCTTGTTCTATGTGGAGACTGTGAACTGACCTTGAATTGTGTGATGGAAGAACCTCCCCCCAGAACACACTGATGCCTTTCAAAGGCTTTTTGCTACTACATTCAAAAAGATACAGCCTATAGGGATACTTATTTCCATGTGGATTAACAGTCTAAAGGCTTCTCACCATGGCTGGTCCTTCCCAGGAATTTTGGGATGCGTGTGCCACAAGACAAACATGTCTGAAATAGGCTTAAAACCTATTTGTTAGATTCTTACTAAAATAGTTTTTCTAGATCTTTTGTTAAGTAACAAAACCTCCATCATTTCCCCTCTTTATTACATATTCTTATGGTGGTTTTCTTTCTGAACAACCTACTACAAAGCACAGGAGCAGTACAATCCTCTATTTAAAAATGAACATCAAAGTGTTCCTCTCCCCATTCCCACCTAGAAATCAAATCACTTATTAAAACCCAATAGACTCCTCCCACCCCTATTCTCCAAATTCATTAACCTTCTTAAATTCCTGTTATGGCTGTGCCTCCTACGCCTCTCAAAATGCTCTTCATCATCATCATCATCATCATCATCATTATCATCATCGTCAGATGAGGAGGAAGAGGATGTGGAATCACTGCTGTGGACCGCGTGTTTCCGCCTGCAAACATTTAAACAAGTAAGAAAATTGAAGTACCAAGTAATATCAAAATTTGAGTGAATTCTGAGTAACATCAAAAGTAACATCAAGTAATGTAAAAATTGAAGCGAATTCTACCTCAATTCACTTAGAGTTCTCTTCAGTTTCTAAAGCATTGTACTTCTTATAAATATAATTTCAGAGGACACTACATGATTTCCCTTCTGACAGAAAAATGTATTTTCTCTTCAGAAGGGAAAATGTTGAACTATTTTGCCAGAAATTTCATAAACAAATTACTTGTTTCAATCTCTGTCACACACACAAGGAGTTTCACTGAGCATTCTGTATCCACTCTGTGAAACATAGACCTTTTAAACTTACTTAAAAGTCTGGCTTCCTTCCCTAACCGTCTGCTTTCAAGGATGATAAATACCATGATCAAATCTAGCAAGAGATGGCATTCTCCATGCTCCAACTGCTTACAGGATCCAAAACTCCATTGTCATGACTATTGCAATTTATAGTTTCATTTAGTATTTTTCTTGCTTAAGGGTAGTTTCGTACAGAAATATCAACTGATCCCAAAGGAAAAACAGATTCAGTATTCTGAGTGATTACAAAAAGATCTGTTAATACTTCCATACAGGCTCTCCCCTCTGACAATGTTATCTTCAGTTTTAAGAAAGCTGTGTCCTTCAAGATTAACCAGTCTTGAGATTTCCAGAGGAAGATTCTGGCTTCAATTCCAGAATAAAAGAATTTCAGTTAGGCAACCTCAGCCACAACCTTCACCATCACCTTATCACTGACCACAAACCCTGCATTTTAAATAAACCTAATGGCTAATAAAAAGGGTATCCTGCGCCCCTGTATTTTTCTTTATACCCTCAGACCACCACAGCAATAATCATGCTATTCATCTCCAATTACCACCAATCCAAAACCTCTTGAAAGCATTATTCAGCGATGGGACTGGCAGCACTACTGATAAATAAAAGCTATCACTAACCATCACCAACCTGTTATTACTTTTGCAGCAAGAGCCTTGTGGCTGAGCGCTTGTAAACGAACATGTCTGTCTGACAGGTGAAGACTGGCCCGGAAAATACATCTTACGTTGTCTTGGTTCTGTTGAAAGTAAAGAATTCAGACTAATACTTCAAAACAGTTGAACAGGAAGCAGGACAGTGAAAGAGGCAGAAAATGTGACGTGTTCCACCCATGTCTAGCTTCAGGGGAAATCGGGAGTGATTTAGGGGTGTGGGTGTGTTAAATCAGTGCACAATAAAAGTGAACCACTCCCCCCCCCCCTTCAAACAGAACTGAAAGCCACAAGAGTAAGATCATCCAGACTGTTCAGTTACTATTCTTTCAAGTATACACACGTCATTTCGTCATTTAAAAGCAAAGAAATACAATGTGCACAGGCTACATGCATTTAATAAAACTTACTTGTAGAGTGAAGGTAAGAAATTGAAATACAAGTTGAGTGTGTACAGATTTGCATTACAAACCAAACCAAACTCACTTATATGCAGGAAATCAGCTCATAAGAGGAACTGCATAACTTACTTTCCAATGGCGCTTGGTAGCGCTCCACAGTCTTCCTCTGTCGAAAGAAATAACGCTTTCGAGTGTGTTCACCATCTTCATCTTCTTTTTCTTCACTTTCGTCTGACGAAGTTTCTGTACATCAACATTAAAACACTTAAATGCTGTTGCAAATTATATTCAAAAAAGCACTACATGGATGCCTATCAGTTTTACTACTACCTTCATGTTAATGACACAATAGACCTGAGAAGCTGCAAAACGTGAAGACCAATTTATGAAGACACATTCCAGCAATTACAAAGCACAGAGGAGCAGAGATACGGGTATTGTTCTGCCTTGCTCCAATTGCTGGTGACTGCTCACCAATCTCAGTAACAACAATTGTGTCATCTTGCCTAGCCACGATGCAGCTGCTGTAAACCCCACTATTTCAGGAAGTAATTTCTGAGAAAGTGTTTCAGGGAAGTGTATTTCCTACTCCAGAATGGCAAGACTAAGCATGGTAATGTAGCTCCAAGTCCTAGCTCTGCCACAGATCTCCTGAGCAATAATGGGCAAGTTACAGGTTTGAACTTCCCCAGTCAAAAAAGTAACATCCAATGCATACAGTTTATGTCACTGTAAAGTAACTTGAAGAGGGGTTTCATGAAAGGTGGTAAGAATGCAAAACACACTATCTTCTCCCCAGTGACCTTCATGCTAGGGAGCAGGTTTCCATACACATCTGGTAACCTACCTGAATTCCTGAGAATTCTCACTGTACCATTAAAACCCTGCACACGGCCATGCTTCCTCTGTAGTGGGGTCATTCTTTCTCATTCTGAGTAATACCACCCTTTTCTTTAGATTCCCACTTGTCCAAAGCTACCTGTTGCACCCATGTTTTTTACCTCTGAATATCTGTTCTGAGCTCACTGCAGCACAGCCCTAGAATCCCTAACTATGGCTTGTAATGTCAAGAATAAGGACTTTTTAATAGACGAGAAATCAGGTCATCCCAATTGCTTAAGACAAGGCTTTTGGCTTGAGCACAGTGAAGAAAATTTAAGGCAGAACTAACCCACAATGACCCCTTTCTTACCAGTTATTTCTTTGTTGGCTCTCTGGATTTCTTTCTTTCCTCGGGAGTACATACCGAGGTTTTCCTAATTAAAAGAAACAAGAAAGATCAGTCACAAATATGCAGGAAACCTAACACGGGCATATTTGGTTTCTCTTTACGGTATTGGGGTACTCCATATATACAAAAGATAAAATTAGAGTACGGGAGAAGAGAATAACAACATCATTCTGGTACCCAGGATTAGTATCAAGAATTACTCCTCTAAAATAGGGTTTGGTACATGTGATAGTTAAATACTTTTCTACATACAAAATCCAATGAGTACTAATTAATCACAGTAACTGATCATTTATTGTCAAAGAACCTGGCAGAAGCTAAGAAAAAGCAGTTTCTAGAGGACAAAAAAAATTAACCATATGGGCACATTTGAGAGATGATGTACAAAGAACTATGGACAATTCCAGTTTCGTTAAACAAAGGAATTCAGATCTATAAAGGAAGGCTATGAAGAGGTTTTAAAATGAAGTGCCTGTTGTTCAGATGGACTGAATTTTAGCACAAGTTCCTCTAGGGACAGAGACTACTTAAGCTTACAGGCAAGGCTGGACAAGAACAAACACACATCAAGCATCAATGAATTCAGTGTTTTGTAAGATTTAAGACCCAAGCCCTGAAACAGCTGTTTGTAAACAGCATTCATTCAAAAATCGTAAAGCAATTCATAAAGCACAGTACAAGACATGTATTTCAGGATATCACTGCTATTTCATGTCTTTTGAGGAAGATACTTCCTCCACCCTTAGAGTCCATTTGTAGCATGACCACTAACACCAAGATGTTAAATTATAATTAGAGCAAAACCAAGTGTTATTTTGGACCACACTATTCTGTGGAAGAAGTTATTTCAGTTAAACTACAATGAGAAACTAAATGGTTTCCCTATGTGAAACACACTACTTAGACAAAAGAATAGTAAAATAAATCAGCATTTACATCTGTGTTGCTGAACACTCTCAGGTCTTCCATCATTCGCCGTCTACACATCTTCTCCATGTCATCCATCTTCTGCAAGACGGCTTCTGCAGTACTAACGTAAAAAATTGACATGTCAGAGCAAAGATAGGCAAGTACAAACCCCCAAATATATCCAAGAATACACATAATTGGTATAACATTCTAACAGAGTATGCACAAAGCAGAGGCACGGACCCTTAGCCAAGTTCTTAAACACTACTTGAAAATTAGTTCAAAGGTTTACTGGTTTAGAGCAGATTTAAGAACAAGCATTTGAGGATTTACAAACAAGCTCTGTTTCCACATTTATTTTCCCCTCTCATTGATCACAGTAAAAATAAATCTTAAAAAAGTCTGGTTTAGTAAAAAAAAGTAGAATTCTGAAAATCCCAGGAAGATAACAGAAATTACAGCAGTATTCAATAGCTCTTCAGCTGCTCTGCCTCTGCATGATAGCATTAAAGTCATTTTTATTTCACAGCCTTTCTCAGACAACAGGTTGCTTATTCTTAAGTGTAATTTAAGTTTCATGTTGGATTTTCTCTGGCTATAGATATTGGAAAAAACCACCCTGCTGCTGTTACCCTTTGCAAACCTTTCCAAGCTGTGCCAACATATCACATACACAGGGGCACACAGGGAGGTCTCAGCCTAACCACTGAATCCATTGAATTCTTGCTGCCAGGAGTAGCAATACCTTTTCCATTATCAAAAGGAGAAAGCCCTTAGCCAGTGTATGCCATAGCACAAAGGCTCCTAGAAAGGTTCATGTCAGTGGCTTTGTGAGATGATGGAAAAAACCCCACTTACTTTGTTATAAGTTTGTCAAACAATACAGACTGATTTGTAGCGGTGTAACGACTTTGTTGAAGCCTGCAGCTTCGGCGGACCTCTAAATCTCCATTTTGTTCATGGACATGTTCTGCAGCTTTTGCCTCAGCTCTGGTCTTCAGTGTCCTGGTGACTAAAATGCAGTAGCACAGAAAGTCTTTTGAGACCTTTAGAAAATGCCTCACTACTCTTATTTCACCACTGCTCCAGTAAACAGAAAATCTGCACTGGAGTGATTTTTTCTTTAAATACTGAATTCAAAGTTAACGCCATGGTGACAACACCCAATTTAATGATGTTTAAACTTTACTGTTTGATCTACCTCTTTGCATAAAACTCATTGGAAATTCACTACCTTCGAGATATCCTCACAGCTTTGGCTGATTTTGGCCAAGAGTTCAGATGTTTCCGGGGCCAAGTTAAATAGGCAGAGTAATGAAGTGCAATCCTCCTCAGAAACTGGGCTAGAAAGGAACCCTATAGAATCCCTGCTACTTACCTTCTTTATAGTCTTCTTTCTTCTGTTCTGATTTCTGCTTTGCCAACTGCCTACATTAAGAAAGAGGACACTGTATCAGAATTACTGTACAGAAGTATTCCTTATATCGTACCATATCATACTGCATCAAAAAGTTCCCCCTCAAGACTGGGGAACTTTACCTAGTTTATAAGCTCGTGCTCCCAGTCATGCAAAGAAAAGCCTGTGGACCACAAGGATTCTGATCCCAAGTCTGCTGTGTACACGGTTGCTATGCGCACACAGTTCTAGAACGACCGACATCTCACAACATTCTAAGCCTGCAGTTCTAGTGGGGCACATAGTACCTTAGCAACCAAAGTAGAGAGAGCAAAAAGGAGTTGGGAAAAGATGCATGGTTTATTGCTACAAGCAGAAGACTTGTACTAGAAAGAGCAATTCTAGTTCTAAGATACCGGCACTCATTTTAACATAACCATATTCCCCTGCAGGCTTCTGATTTATCATGATGTGACTCACTGTACATGCTTTCACTTTTCCTTTCCATTCTATCTATTCAACAGAGATTGAACACCCAAAAATACAGTACCTCGTTAAGTGTCTTCGATTGACATTTTCACTTAATATCTCCATGCTTTTGTCAAAGCTAGAGTCCGAACAGGGAGGTATGCTTTTTCTCATTGATCTTAAACAGTGTCCACTGAAACATTCCATTTTGCTAGATGAATATTCCTAGCAAAAGAAAGAAATAACACTTATATACATCACGTATGTTGAGCTGAGAAGTATTTTACCTCATGTAGGCAAGTTTTTTCTGTAACTCAGAAGAGTTACAGTGCAACTTAGAGCACATAAGTCTTGGATCACTTCAAGGTCTAGGCCAGGGACACATCTGCACTTGAGGTAACTGGGAGGCCACACCATCTGGAACCAGTTACTGATTAGACTGAGTGTCTGAGAACATTTACAGAGGGGCATACACAGTAGGTGTGTGCACACATGTGGGGTCTAAATACCAGCAACTGGATCAGGGCTGACACTACCAGCCCCTGGGGACACCCAAGTGTGAACCTACAACAGTTTCAAGGAAGGACAACTCTTTAAGACAGAGGCTGTACTTCTACATACATGATCACTTGTGAAATTAGACTCCCAGGTTGGGAGTGACTCTGGAAAGTTTAGCTTGCTTAAACTCTAAGATATAAGAGATATAACTGCCACTTTGGCTATTTCTACTTCATTGATCTAGAAGTAAATAGAATCATAGAATAGTTAGGGATGGAAAGGACCTTAAGATCATCCAGCTCCAACCCCCCTGCCATGGGCAGAGACACCCCACACTAAACCATGTCACCCAAGGCTCTGTCCAACCTGGCCTTGAACACTGCCAGGGATGGAGCATTCACAACTTCCCGGGCCAACCCATTCCAGTGCCTCACCACCATAACAGTAAAGAACTTCTTCCTTATTGAGGGACACCACTCATCAGTGGCCTCCAGCCAGACACTAAGCCATTGACCACAACTCTTTGCATGCGGCCATCCAGCCAGTTCTTTATCCACCGAGTGCCCCACCTATCAAATTGATGTCTCTCCAATGTAGAGACAAGGATGTCGTGTGGGACAGTGTCGAACGCTTTGCACAAGTCCAGGTAGATGACATCAACTGCTCTACCCCTGTCCATCAGTTCCGTAGCCACATTGTAGAAGGCCACCAAATTGGTCAGGCAGGATTTCCCCCTAGTGAAGCCATGCTGGCTGCCACCAAGCACCTTGTTGTTTTTCATGTGCCTTAGCATGCCTTCCAAGAGAATCTGCTCCAAGATTTTGCCAGGCACAGAGGTGAGACTGACTGGTCTGTAATTCCCCAGGTCATCCATTTTCCCCTTCTTGAAAATGGGGGTTATATTTCCCTTTTCCAGTCGTCATGAACTTCCCCCGATTGCCATGATCTTTCAAATATGATGGACAGTGGCTTAGCAATTTCACTCGCCAGCTCCTTCAGGACCCATGGATGGATTTCATCAGGTCCCATAGACTTTGTGCACATTCAGGTTCTTAAGATGGTCTCGAACCAGATCCTCTCTTACAGTGAGCCCAAGGTCTTAATTCTCACAGTCCCTGCGTCTGCCTTCCAAGACTTGGTTGGTGCGGTCAGAACCTTTGCCAGTGAAGACCCAGACAAAGAAGTAATTCAGAACCTCAGCCTTCTCCAAATCCTGCATAGCCAGTTCACCTGATAGCTTCTGGAGGGGGCCTAAGTTGTTCCTGGTCTGTCTTTTATTCGCAATGTGCCTGTAGAATTCCTTCTTTTTATCCTTAGAATCCCTTCTTGTTATCCTTAGTATCCCTAGCTAAGTTTAATTCTAACTGGGCCTTAGCTTTCCTCACCTGGTCCCTAGCTTCCCGGGCAACATCCCTGTATTCACCCCAGGCCGCCTGTCCTTGCTTCCACCTTTTATAAGCATCTTTTTTCCTTCGAATTTTTCTCAGCAGCTCCTTATCCATCGAAGGAGGTCTCCTGGCCCTCCTGCTGCACTTCCTTCTAGTTGGGATGCAACACTCCTGAGCTTGTGGCAGGTGATCCTTGAATATCATCCAGCAGTCTTGGGCCCCCCTGCCCTCTAGGGCTATATCCCGTGGAACCTTACTAAGCAGGTTCCTGAAGAGGCCAAAATCTGCTCTGTTGAAGTCCAGGGCAGTGAGTTTGCTGCACGCTCTTCTCACCGTCCTGAGGATCTTGAATTCGACCATCTCACGATCGCTGCAACCAAGGCTGCCCTGGAGCATCACATTTCCAACCAGCCCTTCCCTGTTGGTGAGAATATTCTAAAGTTGGGATCCATGTTAGAGTTTTGCCACATCAGTTAAAAGATGATTACAGTAATACATTTCACAAATCTCTGAGCCAAAGGAAGAACAAACACTTTGAGAATATCAGCATAGATGTTAGGAAAAGCCCAATATAGTGACCAGGGAAATCTATGTGCACTTACACAGTTGTTCACTATTGTCATGTGCTTCTAATGCAATGTTCACCATATAGTAACTGTGATATTTACTGTCCTTTGTACTGTATTTTTTACCTTAATCTTGGCTAAATTAGGACACAGGCAAAGCAATAACAGTGCTTATTGCTGACTGTGATCCTCCTCCATTTGTAGGAAGGTATCCCAGGTCAGCAAGATGGCAGACACCAAGAAGCAGCCAGTGGAGCAAGAGTAACTAACTCTTATCAACCCACCCAGGCTGAAAACACACACTTAAGAGGTAAACTCAGAAGCAGCAAATGGCTAAACAGCAAAGATAAGGCAGCTGGATTAAAGAGTTTTGTAAAGTACTTCAAATTTTGAAACATTTCATATTTTATTACTTTCCTCATTGTATAGACAGCAATTGTTTCTAAAAAGCCTCTACAAAAACTGTGCTCAACTCTCTAATGTCTGAGGAAGTAACTCTGCGCTGAAGTACTACCAAAACAGATAAAGGTCCTTAGGCAACAAGGCTGTTAAGTCTGATGCTGAGGTCCCTACACAGACAGGTCATGAAGGTTCAGCCTGGAAAAACAGCAGTTTCAACTTTGCCCAGACAAAAAGGGAACCCAGAAGCACACTGACCCCAAATACAGGTCACACAACAGCAATCTTATTCACCTTGGGGACTTAAACCAGGGTTATACACCTGTAGACACACAGCTTTTAATGGGACACTGACCACTTTGTACCTGCCATGGAACTGCTTGGGACTGAAAACTTGGAAGGGAATAAACCCACAGATGTTGGCTTACCTCAGACTTCCTGTTATATACTCCTTAGTATGCATGAAAGAAGCTGACTAAAGATAAACCCCTTGCTGGTATCCGAAAAACTTCAAGAGCTGCCACTGCCAAGTCCTTGCACATTAGCAAGCCAGGAAAGAGGCATTAGGACCTGAACATGCAATTAGCATCATCATCATCTTATCATTGAGGGCACTTCTGTCTGTCTCTGCCCTCTAGCAGCGCCTGACCATTGTACAAATGAGGTAAGAATGACTGTGCCTCAAAGCATGGGAGAGGTCTGCAAAAGGGAAGAACCACAACCAAAACAAACCAAAAGATAAAAGAAAGTAAAGAAACCAAAGAACAACCTCCCAAACAGTTTCACAATGAGGATTCTGCCTTGGTTTCAGTGAAAAGCTCACAGTTAGCTTCCTCATTCTTCTTCTCCACACCAAAAACACAAGCCAGCCACTTTACCTGCCTGTCTCTGCACAGCCTTTGTGTGACCGTGTGCAACAGGCAGCTGAATTCCCTGCAGCCACTGACAACCCTTTCTAGTGTGGACTGTAAAAGCAAAGCAGTGACCTTTAAGCAGATTCCATGTCAAAACAAAAACCCAACAAACCAAACCAGGACCTAAGGATTCCTTCCTTATTAGTTCAGTAGCATTGAAAATAATGAGAATCCACACAACTGAAAATCCCAAGAGTTCTGCTGGAAGGAAACAGAGTCCATTACAAGCACCACTCCAAGGCAGGGCTTCAGTAAAGAGCAGACCTCTTCCAAGTTAGATCTGGCTTGCCTTTATTTGTTATGGAAAGGCAGGACACCCTGAGAAGAGCCCCATTTGGAAAGAGCAGAGAAGAGCTTTAGCCTTTAAATGCTAAATGCTTTTTTCAAACACACTTGTAGCCCAGAAAGCCAACCCCAACACTGAGCTGTATCAAAAGGAGATCCTGCCCCTCTGTTCTGCTCTTATAAGACTCCACTTGGAGCACCGTGTGCAGTTCTGGTGTTCTCAACATAAACAGGACATGGAGCTGTTGGAGCAAGTCCAGAGAAGGCTACATGGATGATCAGGGGCTGGAGCAGCTCCCATATGAAGACAGGGGCTATTCAGACTGGAGAAGGCTGCGTGGAGACCTCATAGCAGCCTTCCAGTATCTGAAGGGGGTCTACAAGGATGCTGGAGAGGGACTCATCATCAGGGACTATAGCAATAGGACACTAAACTTAAACAGGAGAATTTCAGGTTAGATATAAGGAAGAAGCTCTTTACTGTAAGGGTGGTGAAGCACTGGAATGGGTTGCCCAAGGAAGTTGTGAGTGCTCCATCCCTGGTGGTGTTCAAGGCCAGGTTGGACAGAGCCTTGTGTGGCATGGTTTAGTGTGGGGTGTCCCTGCCCATGGCAGGGGGGGTTGGACCTGGACAATCTTAAGGTCCTTTGCAACCCTGACTATTCTGTGATTAAAACAAATGAACTTCTCAAAGTGAAATGGTTCGGTTACTAAAGTAGCAACATGGAGACGCAGCCAGCATGTGCCACTTCACACTTCATAACCACACTTCATAACCACACAATTTGTCTTTTCCACTGGGATAGATTAAAATTATCAGAAGCTCAAGTAACATTTTCATCACTTTAGGTTACTCACGTAAGTGCTTTAATTAAGTCTAAAGTGGCCCTGATCTCTAACCAAAGCTTTGTTTATAAAGCACCGATATAACCCTGACTAAAGAGCATTTCACGGGCACTTCAGGCCAGCTGGAACGCGGCTGTAGGTCCCGTGTATTCTGTGTTGAGCGCTGCTTTTGATGCATTTTTGTCACCACAGCAGCGAGTTCTCCCTGTGAGCACTGCCACAACTACAGCACAGCCGTGTCGCGGGTTTTCCGAAGACAACTCTTTAGGTAACAAATTATCCCCAAACACACGGGCAGAGGCAACAAAGACACACACCGAGCCTCAATACTAAGGGCAGCTCCGCCGGGCAGGGTCGCCCGGGGCGTTCTCCCTGCCCTGTCACCGCTCCCTGGAACAGCGGTCGTGCCCTGACCCCTGACAGCTGCGGGGGACCGGGTGCGGGGCTGGGGAATGGTGGGGACGGGCCCGGCCGGCTGCGGAGGGCGGGCATGGAGACGACACCAGCTGCTTCCGCACACACGGCCACACAAGCGGCCGCTGCTGCAGGTAACACAACCGGTGTGACACAATGTGCCGTAGCTGTAGGGCACACAGTCAGCCGTAGCTGTAGCTGATACAACTGGCCGTAGCTGCGGGCTCCCACGCTAAATCCCCCTTCTCCCGTTTTTCCCTCCACATGACGCCGACCTCCGACGCTTTCGCGAGGGGACGCGGCTTCCCCAGCTCCTCCCAACAGCTCCCGGAGGCTCATGGTCGGTACCGACAAACCAGTACCCGGACCCTCAGCCCAGCAGGCAGAGCCTTACCCGGTTGCTCACATCCTCGCCGGCTCTCCTGGTCCCCCTGGATCCCGCGGCCCTGGTGGTGACCGAGGAGGCCCCGGAGCGCGTCCACATGCGGCGGCTGCTGAGCGAAGGGGAGTCCAGGGAGATGAACTCGGAGCTGGAGTCCAGGAGGTCGAAAGAGGCGCTCTGGCGTCGGCTATCGCGAGCCGCTGGCCCGGCCGTGCGGGTAACGTTACTCCTCAGCACTACCATGGCCGGGCGGGCTCCCTTCAGCCTCTAACACTGCAACCACCCAGCCCGCCCGCCAGCCGCGGCCTGGCCCGGCCCAGCCCCGCCCCCGCCGGATCCCTCCGCCTCCCACCAACTCCCACCCCCTCGCTCCGCTGCTCTCTGCCTGCTGCTGCTCCTCCGCCCCAGCAGCTAGTCCCGGCGCGGCTGGCGGAAGGATACAGCGTCGCAATAAGAACGTTCAATTTTTTTGGCGCGTAAAAGTTGATGCGGGTTGTATTGCCCGCCCGGGATTGGCCCGGCGGCCGCTTCCCGCCGGTAGGGGGCGGGGCCTCCGCTTAAAGGGGCCGCTCCCCACCCCCGCAAGCAGCAGCAGCCGGTGGTTTTTCGTGCACCTGCGTCCCGCTTGAGGGCCCGCCGAGGTACAGGGGCAGCGGTGCCCGGGGAGCACCTGAGGTGGAGCCGCGATGGCGGAGCCGCCTTGCGGCCGCGTCCCCTCAATAAAGCCATAGCTGGTGGCGCCCGCCGCGCTTCCTGCGCCGCTCTCATACCCCGCCGAGGCCGGCCATGGCACGGCCCGCGGCTGCCTACGAACCGGCCGTGCCGGCCCGCCCCGCCTGCGCCTACACCAGTTGCTACTGGTAAGGGAGGCCCGCGGCCGTGCGAAGGGCTGTGGGAGCGGGGTGGTGCGGCCCGCACCCGCTGAGGCGGGACCCTGTGGGCACATTGACTGTTTAGACAGAAATAATCAATTCTTGTGTTTTGCAGTGAAGAAAACGTTTGGAAGCTTTGTGAGTACATCAGGAGTCAGGACCAGTACCCGTTAGAAGAGTTTTATGCTGTTTTCATATCCAATGATAGGAGGATGGTGAGTCAATGGGGTGTGATGTGGATGCAGCTATGGAGAGGGTCAGGTCTTCAGACTGCTGCCCGTGTAGGTGAGATGCGGTGCAGGGCTTTAGACTACAGCCTGGGTAGATGTGGTCCCAGGCATTTTAACCACAGCCTGGCATAGGTGAGAGATGTTCAAAGGCTTCTAGTCTGTAGCCCAATCTGTAAGGCATGGTCCGGAACCCTCCTGTACCTCACTTTGGTTCAGAGACCTGAAATCATACCTTGTCAGATCTACTATCTGCTGTGCTCAGAACAGTGGAGAAGCCACAATGTCCCTATGAGCATTCTCCCCTGTGATCTGTCAATCTGGGAGGATGATGATGTTATGCAGAATGGTATCTCCAACTTCATGCTCCTGGAAGATAGAAATGAGAGAAATCTTTCTGACTGCAGTACAGGTATAAGCTGTGGAAGTGGATAGATTAGCCAAGAGCAAAGCAATTAACCCAAAGGGAATCTGTATTTAATTGAAAGGTTTTATTCACTTCAGACTTATTTACTTACAACTTTTAGATTCCACTGTGGAAGCAGAAATCGGGACATGGAGATGAGCCTGTTGTCTGGGTAAGGCCTTCTGTGCTCTCAGTGATTTTGAGTGTGTGCTTCTGTAGTGGATAGCTGCAGGATCAGACATGGGCAATGTCTTTACTGCAGCAGACTGTTCCATCTGAAAGTAAAGAAACACGTTGTTTTACAGTGAGGGTGATGGAGCACTGGAGCAGGTTGCTCAGGAAGGTTCTGGTATCTCCATCCTTGGAGATATTTAGAAGCCATCTGGACATGGTCCTGGTCAGCTGGCTTTAGGTTTCCCTGCTTGAGCAGCAGGTTGGACCAGGTGACTTCTAGGGGTCCTCAGCCATTCCATAGCTTTGTATTAATGTGTATTCTTTTACTAAATCTGGTGCTCCTTTTTACCATTCATAACAAATCAACAGCAAGACAGTAAAATCTATAGGTGATAAACCTTAACGTTGGTAAGATTATTATCTGGGTGTTGTTGAGGCTACCAACTTTTTAGGGTTTGAGGTAGATGATTGTACTTGTACAAAGTAGGTGAATGAAAATATCCATATAGGCCTGATAGAGGACAGAAAAATAAGCAATGTATGTATTCAGGTGTCAGCAACTAATTAATGGTGGCTTTGGCATGTCATTTAATCAATTAATGTCATTCAGTATTTGCCACTACAGATTTCCTTTTAAATACATATGATTAGAATCCTTTCAGTTACCTGGAAAAAACCTGTTTCTTGTGGCAATTTTCCCCCTTGAAGTTGTGCAAAATAATCTGCAAACTGAAGTTCTGTGTTTTCTGAATCACTTATTCTCTCCCAAGATATCAGTATCTCCATAGCACAAAAAAGGTTTCATTTAAGGAAATCAAAGTCTTACAAAGATGATCTCAAAAGGAATAAGAGGGTCAGGAAACGCCACTGCAGAATGTGGATGTCTCATGGATCAAAAGGTGTTTTAACTTGGATATTTCAGTGGGTCATAGGATATGTAAAGTTAATTTTTCTTATATTCTGCAACAGATTCTTCTAAATATTGTATACATTACAGATACATATATATGTGTGTGTGTCCATATATATACACACATACATATAGTGGTCTGGCAAAGTAGCTTGCCCAAGATCTTTTTCCTCCCAGTCCCTTTGTGGTTGTGTTTAATCTTGAAAGTGCCAAAAGACAATGCTTCAGACTTTTTGTGAGTGGCTTTAATGTAACCTTTAGTAAGCTGTTAACAGCTACCTTCAGTTTAATTTTGGAATGCAGCCATGGGCATACCTAACAGCTAACATAAGTAGCTACAGTGTCTCCAAACCTCCACCACAACCTTGTCTGTTTCTTACAAGCTAAGGAATAAAACTGGACTGTACAACCCAAGAGTCAAGACAAAATAGTTACCTTGAAAAATTATGGTATAGGTGTTTCTGCCCAGCTACAAGAGCTGCTATGGGCATGTCTTTCCTGGCAGACCTCTTCATGTGAGCCATCTGCTGCCTTTTCAGTTGCTCGCTGGTTTTTCGGGTGCTTCTGGCAGCTGAACACTGCACTCAAATCCAAATTACTGCAACAGGTACAAGTCTCTTATTAGAAGAGATCACTAGATAATTTTAGTCTTAAGCTGTCATCATATCATTGTGAGCATTTATTTAGGGCTGGGTCCAAAATAAAAATACTTATCCCACTCAACTTTTGTGCTTTGGTGCAGGACATGGAAGAGATTTGCTGTTTTCTTAGGAGTAATGCACATGTTAGATAAGCCCCAAAGGAGGCTGCAAAGGAATGGATGGAATAGCAAGGCTTCTTGAAAGGCACAATGGGCCAGAAAGGTGTCGGGGAAACCCCTGGTGCCAGATACCTTACAGGCTTCATAGCTGAAGGGCAGGAAGCAGGATTTAAAGAAGGGCTCTGTAGTTTCTGCTTTTAGAAAGCATTTTTCTCTCCCCTCCCTTAGCCAGTTTCTCGTTAAAGGTGTTTAACTCCTGGCAATTACCCTTTTTCCCAGGACTACCATGTCATTCTACTTCATGTTTCCAGCGGGGAGCAGAACTTCATTTATGATCTCGACACAGTGTTGCCGTTCCCATGTCCCTTTGACATGTACAGTGTGGAGGCCTTTAGGCTGGATGACAACCTTCGTCCGGAATTTCACAGGTGATGATATAAAACATAAAGACCATGAATGTTGTTTTGTGAAATTAAAGCTGACGTTCTCTTTGTGGATGTGTAGTGACAAAGGGCTTTGTGCTATACCCCAGTAAAACAAATGCACTATGTTATTTTTCTAAAGCTCTTTACTTTAGTCATCAAACCCCCTTTTCTTTCTTTTCTGCTTAACTTCTTGCCACAATATTTGTGGTTTATGTGTTTCGTTAAATGAATGGTCCTTGGTGGGATGAAAGAGCTGTTGTGAGTGATGCAGTATTGTATCCATGCATCTTCTGATACAGTTTTGCATTATTATTTAGGAAAATCCGAATGATTCGAGCAGATTTGTACTTGAAGACTTTTGCTTCAGACAGGTCTCATATGAAAGATGCAAATGGGAAATGGCACAAACCTCCTCCTTCATACCCTTGTATTGAAACTGCGGGTAAGCTGCCAAAGCTCATTTTTCCTGCTTGCAGTGGTGAATGACATAGTCTGAGATGCACACAAGAAATAGATACCCTTCCATAATGTGTGTCTGGAAGCACATCCGGATAGCTCAGTATTTCATATGTCTGTGAAGCATTTGGCACTTCTTTTTCTGAACATGTATAGTCTAGCATGCCTCCTGGCAGCTACCGTTATCAAACATTAATTACTCATTAATTACTGATCTTCAAAAGCTGAGCAGAGAATAGGAGGTAAGTAGTGCTGTTAGAATCATAGAATAGTTAGGGCTGGAAAGGACCTTAAGATCATTCAGTTCCAAGCCCCTGCTATGGGCAGGGACACCTCACACTAAACCTTGTCACCCAAGGCCCTGTGCTGTTCTGTTGTTACAGCAGGGAGCTGAAGCAAAGAGGCCAAATAACTTGCCTAGGGGATCACAAAGTGAATTTTTAACATGCTCATTATACCACACTTCAGCTGGCAAGTCCCATCCTGCCAGAGCAAGTCTCTACCAGGTGAACTGGACCTGAGGACTCTTTAAGGCAAAGTGGCAAATCAGCAAATTTTCCCCCAAGCCTTAAGCCTCATCTAAGTGTTATTCTACATAATAGACTCTGGGCCAAGCAGAGAGAGAAGTAAAGGCTTGCTGTCTCCTCTGTGGAGCTGCATAAACCATTCTTATCACACAGCACTTCAGCTTATTCTAATCATGTGCTTGGCAAGCTGGCTAACATCTGCCATGTGTTTGTTTGTTCTCTGGTTTTCCTCCCAGATGAAGAAATGCATGGTATAGTTGTGCTTTAAGGGAGTATTCATGTTACTGCTCTGCACATTTGGTTTTGTTGCTTTGTTAATAATGCAGCACTGCTGTGTGTTTATGTTAGAGAAGGCAGGGTCAAAGAAACATCTTTTGTGTTTAAGTCCAAGTTTATTATGGTTTTAAATTGCTGGCACGTTAATTCTCAGTCTTTGGCTTCTATAGAAGCTTGGTGTTGTGCACTGGAGTAGAATGAATCATGAATGTGGGCAGGAACACCGCTACCATCTTCATTGTGAAGCTTTAGGTATTTTCTAGACAATTCAGGTTATGAAGCACCTTTAATTCTGTGTTTTGGTCCTTATCTCCTGTAAAGTTTTCAACAAAGGTAATGTAGCAGGTGGAGAATGCCTGAACTGCAATTCACAGTTCACTGTCAGCTGGAGCCTCCGAGTCACTGGAGGCTTTTTGCCTATGGAAACCTTGTTGTTGTGACAGTTAAGAGCTAATGAAAGTGTGAGGAATACAGGTCAGGCCAGATCAGGAAGGTGGAATAGTTCTATTAGATTCAAAAGAATAGAAGGCACCACTCATGGATAGTAAGTTACAGAATGCCAACCAATTGCAGGTGTGTGCATGTACCTCCAGCTCTAGTAAATGACTGCAGGCCCTGTATCTCTCCCCTTATCTGTCTTGCTTGGCTGAGCTTATCTCACTGGTGAGCAGCAGCCACATGGCCTTAATCAACCTCCAAGATTGCCTCTGTGATGTTGTAGATAGTAAAAGATACATAAGTCTTTGTTCCTCTTACGCTTTATTTCTTTGCTCTGTAACTTGCCATGCTGGAAGGAACATCCATAGGTCATCCAGTCCAACACCTGTTCAAAACAGGGGTTCCTTAGGGCTCTGTCCCAAGTCTAGTCTTGAACACCTCCAGGGATAGAGATTCCACCACCTTTCCGGGCAATCTGTTCCAATATTTGACCGCTGTCATGGTAAAATATATAAACAATGTTTTCCTATTTTCATGTATTCAGAATTTCCCATATTCCAACTTGCTTTTTTGCTTGTCCTGTCACCAGGCTCCTCAAGGCAGCTCTGTCTCCATCTTCCTTGTGTTCTTTGATCAGGTAGATGTAGACAGCAGTAAAGTCTCCCCTGCATCTCTGTTTAAGACTGAACAGACCCAGTTTCTCACAGCTTCTCCTTGAATATCACGTTCTCCCACCACACACAACTTGATGTTCCTCTTCTGGCTCACTCCAGTATGTCACTGTTTTGGGTTTTTTCCCATACTGGAGAGTTCCAGACTGGATCCAGTATTCCAGCTCTGTGCTGATGTACTCAGGTATCCTGGTCGGTTACTTGGCTGAAAGAAACTGGTCACCCTTGCACATGCTGAAGGTGGAAGATTGTTCACTAAGTAACTTCAAGCTCTGAGCACGAGCAGGAACAGATCTAGGATGCCTCAAGTTGTGCTTCATTCACTACCAATTTCTCCAGCTTAATTTTGTCTTCCCAGTATTAATGTGAGATACAACGATATGTGCTTCAGTGTGCCCAGTCAGTGAGGGATCATTTACTTTAACCTTTACCTGAATCTAAGCCCTGGGTGTCTGTAGATGAGTCTGTGTCCTGTAGGCCAAAACACAGGTTTTAAAGGCACTGCTGTCAACAAGTCAAACTGGTAATTCTTTCTCTTTAGAATGTCTCAGCGTGGTTTTATCAGGCATGAAAGTGACTTATTTCAACCTTGATGGAAGACTGGGTGCCAAACCTATTTTTTTATCATAGAAGAGCCTGGGGTATTAGTGTTCATGCCCATGCCAAATTCCATGGCAGATAACTGTTTCCTCCCTGCCGTCTCGCTTAGATAGAGTACTCTGCTTTCCCTCATAATTTGTGTTTGCGTAAGATTAAACTGCTTTCAATTACAGCAAATATTTGAAGAATGGAAAGATACAACAAAAATACATTAGTCCTTCTTTTAATGCATGAGTATTGCACTGTTAAAAGTAAACGTGCCCATGAGCTCTTGGTGGTTAAAAACAATCAGCACTCTGGTTCTATTCTGTTGATGCAGTTTGCTATGTGTTAAAGCATGTTAGTTACATTTACATACACTGTTGCTCTTTTCCCACTGGGTTTTAAAGCTTTTAGTTAATTTAAAAGATAAGAATGTTTGTGAAAATATTACCTCTTGCAGAGCAGCTGCTAAGCCTGAATATAGCACTTTGGAAAAGGAGATTCTGTATTATCAAAGTCAAGTGTAAATTATATAGGACCATTGGTAGAATAATATGATTACCCAGTGTGGAGTTAGGACAGGATCTGGGACCAGGGATCCTTTTTTATGGTGTATACCAGGAAATATTTGACCATGAAATTCCTTTTGGAATTAAATCAAGGAATCTCTACCAGTCACCAATTCAGCTCTTTTTAAAACTATGACTAATTCAAAAGGAATAATTTGTCAGCTGTCTTTGCTCTGCTCATGGGGTTGCAAAATAAACCTTCTAAAATAAGTCATCCATTCCAATCCATGCTTAAAAACATTGAAGCTGGAATTAGGTGGCTTTTTTAAAGCATTATTTTTCAAAAAGCAAACAACCCCAAGCTACATAACTGAAAACTCCTCAGTATCTCGTCAGAACTCACATGCTAAGTGTTAGCCTTTTGAAACTAGCTCTGCTTCTAGCTGGTTCCTAGCACCAGGCCTCTGCGTTTCTTACTGGCATTGCCCTGGCCTCTGTTCTGCCACTGTGCGTGCCAGAAGCTGGCCAACTTACCTGGGTGCGTGGTGCTTTCTCACACAGCCCTATCCTCTGCTGGAATCGACATACCTGAGCTGCAGCAGAATAGGTTGCCAGCGGCCTCCTATTTGAAGAAGAAAACAAGGTCCAATCTGGTATTTTGTTCAAATACAAAACCAAAGAAGATGTGCTTTGGTGCACAGATTCATCATTCCAGGGCTGGTGAGCACAGCCTGGGGTTTTCTTTTAAGTCTTCTTTCCACAGATTAATAAGGTCTGATTCTGCTTAGTTTGAGTCCTAATGAGATCAGACCTCCCTATTACAAGCCTGTGTAGAATACAGCTTGCAAAGTGTGTTTCAGAATTACCTGGAACAGATGGTCTTAATGGCTTAACTGTTAGCATCAGCTCTAGCACTCAAAAGCACTGGTTTGGATTTCAGATCTCCCTAGGTGTTAGGTAGCACACTGGCAGGATTGATTTGTAAAGGCTTTTTGTTCTTTTTATTCTTATTAAAATCCCTGGTGGCCATAAATGATGGGGTTTCACTTGTTTGGGGTTTGTTTTGAAGAGCATGAGTAGGACAGCTGAGAAGTTATGGGCGCACTGTGTGTGACATCTATGGAACAGGCAAGCTGCTAGACAGAGGCCAGGCAGATGCTTTTCTGCCCTGGTGGAAGCAAAAAGCAGGTACCAGTACAGATATAAGTGGCTCATATGTGTTTCATAGGAGCCTTCTGTTCTTGTTTGAGAATAAAACACCAATCTGTCAGGTTAAGTTCTTATTTCATGAGCTTTTGTGGAAGTAAAGAATCAAATCAGGATAAAGGCAATAAAGGTACAATTAAGGATAGAAGTATTAAATTCTGTGAAAGACTTACTGAAATGATACCAGTTTCTGTGAAAGAACATGAGTTTTTATTTCACACTGAGATGGACCAGGATGGTTTGCAGTCAGTTATGTCTTGGCTGTGGGACCAGTGCCCTCCAGCTGAGTGTGGTAAAGCCTGCAAAAAGGCTCCTCTACCTACTCCTGCAAAGGAGGGGGATCTGAAGAGATCTACAGAGGTCTGTGCAAGTCTTAGTGACATGGTTTAGTGGTGGCCTTAGCAGTGCTGGGGAGCAGTTGGACTTTGATCTTAAAGGTCTTTTCCAACCTGTTTGATTCTGTGTTTCTGTTTCAGGTGCCCCCTAGGTTAGGCAGCAGCAGAACTGATCTTGGAGGCTTTCTTTCAGACTTGGTTACTTCCAGCAGCCCTTCGACACTGCCATTACAGTTAGTCAAAGGTCTGTGAGCCAAGCTGAGGCTTGGCTGAACTGTTGCTCTCTAACTACTGCTGGCAGCAGGCACAAGTATCCTGGCTAGCACTGCCGTCTGCTAGTGTGCAGCCTTTTAGTTCATCCCTGCTCAGGGCAAAAGTGTCAGACTTGATTAAAAAAATGAAGTGATGCAAGAATCCCCAGATGCTGCAGCTAGAGCTCACAGACAGCACGTGTGTGTGTGTGACAAAGTGGGTTTGGTCCAAGAGGAAGAGCAGCTCTGAGCATGCACCTCAGGAGGACTGAAAGTGTAATATAAATCTTAATGATTTCTTTCTTGTTTTAATTCCGTTGCTCTTGACCGTGTATGGATGTTCTATAAAGCATGCTTCTCCTTGCTTTGGGGGTGAAATCCTCTTGGTCTGTCTGTCAGCTGTAGCATCCAGATGTCTCTTGTGTAAAGTCTGCTGTTTGTCACTCATCATCTGCTTCAGGAAGAGCACTTTGTGATGTGCTTATGCATTTTTGCGGAGCTGTTCCATAAAGCCGCGAGGTCTAACTTAACACGCGTTACTTTCAGATACAGCACATGAGTAAAAAGAGCAGCACAGAGACTGTCATCACTCGAATGGAACAGGAGAGGTCTCACTACGCTTTTTCCTATGGCTAGATCTCGTACTGCTTCAGTGCCATCTACCGACTGTTCTTAGACCATCTGCTCTTCACAGGAATCTGACTGGTGCTCTGCCGTAATTCTGAATTTAAGAGAGTATTTAACTTCCTACGGGCGCTGTGACAGCCACTTCCAAGTTGCTAACAGCAGCGGCTGTGTTTGTAACTGTACTGGAACAATCCCCTTTGGGTTTCTTTGCCAGTCACAGAACAGTTCTATGAAATTATTCTAGTATGCTCAGTGCTCATAATGCACTGGGAGGAAAAGACAAGTTGGGAATTAAAAGACAGGCTGTACAGGCTACCAGCAAGAGCTGTTAACTGCTACTCGATGCTCTTGGCCTACAACAGCAAATCTGGGCTTGTGCTATTTCAGATTCCCACTCAGGCAGTAAGGAGCTGGCCTTGTTCTGCCAGACTCACTTCAGCAGCAGGACCATGCTTGGCTGGACATGAGGGCTTTCCATGTGCAGAGCCCAAACAGGTTAACCAGAAAGAAGTTAGGGGCCTGACCTCAGAAGTGATGAGAGCTGGGATTAGGCAAATCACAAAGCTGTACTTTGGTGTAGATGTGGTACAAATAGAGGCTTCAGGGGCTGGGTTAATGGCTGGGACTCCTGGGTCTGAGATTCCTGAACATTGTCTTCTCTTCCTCACTTATGTTGTCCATATTACACAAGCTTTTTGCAGCTGAAGCAAATTCCATCACACAGATTTTATAATCAGTTCGTTTAGAGCCCACATATGTTTAGTTCTTAAATGCACACATGAATCACTCTGTTAAAATAAATATATAAATACAGTGGCAAAGCTATAGTAGTAAATCCAGTGGCTCTCCCACTCTGTTCTTTAAACTCATTCTCTTCCAGATTTCTTTTAATGGGTATTTAAAAAGCATATGTGCATAGATTGTCAGTGTGAACATAAAAGAATGAAGTCCAAGGAAGTTTGTGGTCAGAGCTGAAGAGGCTGAGAAATCAGAAATCTCTGCTCAGTGTGAGACAGGAAGGCTTTGCACCAGCCCAACTCCAGAAAAATGATGTATGGGGTACCTAAACCCATAACTGCACACCAGCACTCTCCACTGGGCTCTCTGGGATCCATAGGAGTGACAGTATGATTTCTACCTCTTCTGCAGGAGTCAGAGCAGATCAAACTCCTGGCAAAGGGCAGGCATGGCTACTGACTTTGTACAGTAGTTCAGGATTCAAACCAACTCATGTCTGCCCCAGCCTAGGTTGTTATCCTTCTTCGCATGAGCATCCCTCCAGGCTACAGGCTGGGTTAATCACACATTTCCTCTTGTGTGTCTATTCTGGCCTTGCAGTGCACTGGTGTGCAGGTTCAGGGCTGCAGGGAAAGCAAATCTGGAGCAAATGCTGTAGTCTGGGAAGTCACAAATGTTAGGTTTGCCAAGGGGCAAATCATTTCTGAGAGGTACTAAGCAAGTTTCAGGTCTGGCCACTGCTCTGACTGTTCCTCTGTAGTCAGTGCAAAAGCTGACTCAGTTGACTTTGATTCGGAATGTAATGGGGGAATAATATCTCCCCTGCTTTTGAGTAATGACGTTGATGTGAACGCAGGAAGACTGCAAGTACCTGTTGTATTGCAATTCCCTGTGTTTGTTGTTCCTTGCACTCCAGTTCTCTGATATTACTTGACCCTTCTAGGCTGCCTTTGCAGGGAAAAATCTTACTTTTTCTATGCACACTAGTTTCTAATGACTAAGGATACTGACTGATGCAGTAATGTGATTATTGCCATGGGCAGAGAGAGGGATCAGGTGCAAAAGCAACGTTTCAGAGGCTGGAAATAGATGTTTTCAGAGCACTGTACAATTTTCAAAGCCTTGCTGGGCTGCTGCTCAGCCAACATACTGTGAACTCTGCTATTCTGAACTGAATTATCAAGAGGAGTCTTGGGGCTTTCTCTGCATAGGTGTGTACCTGTGTTACAGAAGCTACAACAAGAACTCAAATATTGCCCATTTCTGGTCTTTTTTTAGACTCCAAGATGAACTTGGATGATTTCATCAGTATGAATCCCAAAGTAGGATGGGGCTCAGTGTTTCCCCTTCCGGACTTCGTACATCGATTTGGCAGACAGACTGACTACAGCTGTTCCTTGGAAGGACAGTGAAGTGAACAAAGGTCTTCTCCATGCTTCTGTTCTCAATGTTTTGCTGCTTTTATGTTCTATTTATGGTTTACATTTCTGTACATGGAGTAAGTATTTGGGAAGGTAGGGTACCCTATCAGAAATATCATGAACTGAATAAAACCTTGTATTTTGGTTATGTAAGAAGGAGCTTGGTTTTTGCTGTCAAATCAAAAGCAGATATCCCCTCATAACCACATTACTTTTCCATCCACTGTGCCCAAACTGAAAAGAGCGTTTGCATGCTGTAAAAAAAGCTTCTGGAAAAAGATATGCATGAAATACTGAACAGTGTAGCTCAACTTGCTACATGTCACCACATTTCAGAAGTGAGATGCAGTATGTTTGCTTTGTGTTATGATTCCTATCACTTACATAACAGACGGTGCATCTCAGTTTAGTCACCAGCTTTATCAATTGGGCCTTATTTAGCAGAAGCCTAAAGGTCAGGCCCACAAAGGGAAGACAGATTTAGTAGCATGAACTCCCAAGCACTACATAAAACCAGACAAGTATCTAAGTTTTTGTGCTGTGCAAGGGGAGAATTAAATGTGCTGCCGTTTCATTTAAACTGTCCCAGTGCTGATGCTTGCTGGAAGATGCAGTTGCTTTTGCTTAACACTTGTGTGTCCTCACCTTCCCCCATGTGTTTGCACTTGGCATTTTTCTGGCCCCATAGTAATCCAGGGTAGGAAGCTAAAACGACAGGAAGAAGGATGGGTTTTTTCTCTGGGTCTTAGCTCCTTGGACTGGCTTGTCATGAGGTCAGACAGCTGCTGGTATAAGGAAATCAGCTGGGACATATGGCTGGGGGGAAGGGAATGAGAAAGCCTCCCCCATACAGGGCTGCCTGCTGCTGAATTTCCTTAGAGGTGCTACCAAGCTTACAGGGGAACCCAGGAAAGCCACTGTGTTGATTGAGAGCTTGGAGCAGTCTCCCACGTCTTAGAAGAGTGCCCTAAAAACATGGGATTACAGAAATAGGCTGCGATGGGGTGTTTAATTATCTGGGTTTGGATCGGTTCTTTACGTACTAACATGTCACAGAATTACAGACTGGTAGAGCAGTTCATGTTCAAATTGGGTCAGACCAGGCTGCTCAGGGCTTTATCCAGTCAGGCCTTGGAAACCCACTGAGATTGAGACTACTGACAAACATGTGATGGACTTCTGTCATGGTGAGGAAAAGCATGGTAGTGGTCATAAGTATTAAGGGATCATTTTATTTGTAAGTACAGAAAAAGATATTTATGTATACTACTGTTACACAGGTGTGCTGTTATATATATATATATATATATATATATATATATATATATAGCGTGACTCTATCTCCCATTAGTTCCAGAGAATTTACTTGGCACATTAACAACAGTGACAGACCATTGAACAACAGTGGGAGTGATTTATTTCACCCACACCTCACTTTTTCTGTGTCATGAGGGCTGGCTGACTGTAGAAACTTGACTTTCTGTGGCCAGACCAGCAAGGCTGGTTGCTGTGCTGCTACCACATGGATCCCTTGGGTGCCAGCATGAGCTATGAATAGGCACCACTCATCTGCAGAGTGGGAGAGTTGCTCTCTAGTTTCTGTCTCTGAACCAGCTTTACCAGAAGTCATTGAGGTGATGGGACTTGGTGTTCCTGATGAACTGGTGCTTGGAGCTCTCCAGAGAGGGGGCAGCTCTGGATTTAAGCACATACACCTCTGAAAGGTCTGATTTATTGTGTTTGGTTGAAACAGCAGTTCTTTCTGCATGATGCTGGTGTGGCAGCCATGCTTTGAGTGAGTGAAGGTGGTGTTACTTACTATTGTTGAGTGATGTCAAGATAGATAGACTGTGAACAGGCAGAGCAGCAGCAGTTAGCTTGCTGAGCTCTGTATAGATGACAGCCCAGTGCCCAGCACTGCCCATGTAGCAGAACTGGGAGTTTAAAGATACACACTTTGGAAGAGCAGGTTATGCTAAGCACTTTTTATCCTTCAAGTAAGTGATTGAATCTCACATACACAGTGTTCCTCTGCATTGATCAACAGACCCTTTAAGCTGTTGCAGAACATGAGGTTCTCATCTCTCCCTACTTGAGTATGTCATTTGATTTAAATACTGAGCTGCCAACCTCAGCTGGTTTCTAGTGCCTGAAATCCATGACACACTCCCTTCACTGAGGCTTAGAGGCAAGAATTTGCCTGGTTTAATCAAATTTCATGGTTGAGATTGTTAGGGAGAAGAGTCACAACCACTATTCAGAATACGTACAAGTTAAAAAACCCCACCAATTCTGTCTAATCATGCTGAACAGATGCTTAATTTTGCATGTAGCAACCTGGGTGTCATGAGAGCTTTTCTAGAACTAACCATCTTTTTGCAGCTCTTGCAGAAAGCTGTCATTCCACAGGGACAGGCAGAAGTCAGAGCATGATTTCACTCAGAGCTGGGCAGGTTGATACTGTGGTGCTACCTCTGTGGCCCTTCAAGCCTGGTGGCGTTTCGTCACCATTTCGGAAGCTGTGCTATCAGAATTCAGGAGTACACCAAGTGCTCGTTTACAGTCCAAATAGGAGGAGAAGCTGCTTGCTTCACTACAATTAGCAGAGACCAGCCTGTTTTCTAAAGCTCATTAGCACTGGTGTCCCATTGGAGGGACTTAGTGAATTTCCTTCCCTCTTTGCTCCTTTCTCGCTCCAATTACCCCTTGTTCTGACTGTTTTGGGGCACTTGCTGTGTTAACCTTTCTGCTGTACCTCACACTAGTGTGTGAGGTGGCCCCACTGGCACAGTTTACTCACTGAGCCCCACAAGTTGCAGGCAGAAAAGCAGTTTGTTGAGAGCTGCTTTGCCAAGTGCCTGCAGAAGCAGCACATGTCAGAAGTACAAGCAATGAACCACTGCTTGAAAGTTGATGGTGATGAGGCAACTTCACTGCCACTAATTACCACTGATTATCAGCTCTGAGATAACAGATGTATTTAAACACCTAAGAGTCAAGCAACTTTATACCATGGATGTGCATAGGTATGGGGTACACCATACAGTAGAGCATGACTTGGTGGTCCTCAGGTGCAGCTCCAAGCTGGCCAGCACATCCACACAGCCAAAGTGGTGCTCTAGGGAGAACCTCGCACCCTGCTGCAGGGAGCTGGGCTTGTGCTGCTGTGAGATACAAAGTACTATGGAAGCTTTGGAATTACTGCTGGGATGCACTGGCACAGCAGGAACAGCACGTGCTCACCTGTACTCTATGCTGTTAATAGACTGTGAGACTCTTAATATCCCTGTGTCCAGATGATGTCCCACTCTGTCCAGCACAAAGATGATCCGCTTATTCACTTTCACTACAATGGTTTCTTAGTGCAGCTTAGTTTCCCGCTGCCTTTCAGCCTTTGTTACCTTGTCCTTTGCATCATGAAATCTTTCTGTTGTCTGATTATTACAGTAGTTATGTTTTGAAAGCCCCTAAGTGGTGGCATTTTAGACCAGGTCGCCCTTGAGTCAGGCACTGAACAAAGCCAGGAGAAACACCCTTGCCCTCAGGCCAATTACTCACAATACCATGATCTCCCAGCATCTGTATTCTGTTTGTCTCTGGAAATTCTCCATCACTTCTAGACATCATAGGGCAAGTCCCTGATAGCCTTATAATGGGGGAACAACCTATCATAGAATCATAGAATAGTCAGGGTTGCAAAGGACCTTAAGAGCACTCAGTTCCAAACCCCTGCCATGGGCAGGGACACCTCACACTAAACCATGCCACCCAAGGCTTCGTCCAACCTGGCCTTGAACACTGCCAGGGATGAAGCACTCACAGCCTCCCTGGCCAACCCATTCCAGCATCTCACCACCCTTACAGTAAAGAGCTTCTTCCTTATATCCAATCTAAACCTCCCCTGTTTAAGTTTGAACCCGTTACCCCTTGTCCTGTCACTACAGTTGCTAATGAGGAGTCCCTCCCCAGCATCCCTATAGGCCCCCTTCAGATACTGGAAGGCTGCTAGGAGGTCTCAACACAGCCTTCTCTTCCCCAGGCTGAACAGCCCCAACTCTCTCAGCCTGTCTTTGTATGGGAGATGCTCCAGTCCCCTGATCATCCTCGTGGCCTCCTCTGGACTTGTTCCAACAGCTCCATGTCCTCTATCTTAGGGTAGTTCTTGTGTCCCTCAGGCTATTGATGCAGTAACCTGCAACATGAGGTAGGACACCCACATCTGTCCTGACTTTTTCTCTTCTATGCTGCTGCTTTTTAGTTAATAATATAGTTTAACTTGATAACTAAGCATTTCTGTTTGCCTGGTTTGGACTTCAGGAAAACAAAAAGCTTGTTTTTCCTGGCATGTATTTGCTTGGTCAGCGTGTTTTCATCCACATGAGCAGCTCAGTCTTGAGAAAATACCATTTCTCAGCTGGCCAGCAGAGAGAGCAGTCAGCATTCGGTGGACGGGACGCTTGGCCAGAGCTGCTCTCCTGCCTGCTCTGCCCTGCCGGAACCTGCTACAGTTACAGGAAGATAACCCAGACAGCAGTGCAGAGGTCATCTGTATCTGCAAGGCTGTGGGCAATGTGTTGCCCTTGACTGCCTGAGTCTCTAGTGTCAGAGCCAGTCCATCCTGTGCATCAAGGGCTATATGGCAGCAGTGTCAAAACACCTACCAGTGTTTGGAGATCTGTTCAGCATTCACAATCCCTGCTGAAATGGGAAATCTCTTAGAATGTCAGACTAACTGCTTTACTGTCAATTTATGGACTTCAGAGGTTACATTTATGTACCAGGGATACTGCACTCTGATCTGTGCTGTGAAGGAGGCTTGGGTGACATGGTTTAGTGTGAGGTGTCCCTGCCCATGGCAGGGGGTTGGAACTGGATGATCTTGAGGTCCTTTCCAACCCTAACTGTTCTATGATTCTAAGGAGGCAGAGAGATACTGGGGTGCATCTGTATGAACCAGAGTCCAGTATGACAGCCCCAGCTGGGACGTTTTGACCTGCATGGCCACTTCTCACCCTGTCATCGTCCAGCCAGAGCCTCATGCATGCCCTGAAGCACTGTTGCTCTCCAAACATCTACTGTGAAATGACCACCTCTAGGGTCCACTTCTTTTTCGTTAGAATGACTTTGGTCCAAATCTTATCATATTTCATCAAACACAGCTGTGGATTGAATGACCTGAGAAGCTGTACCAGGGACTAGGATTTCATCTCCTCTTGAGGTGAAACCTGTCTGGACATCTGGTAGTTACCAACTCAGAAATGTGAGGGAGGGAATGTGGTGATTTTCTTCTCCCTTCTGGCTCCCTCATGCAGGAGCTGGCCCAGTTGAGGCCAGGGTTAATGAAGCATACCCAGAGAGTGAGTGTCTGCAGACATCTGCTCAGGTTTGCTCAGCAGCTGCCTGCACCCCTTCCATGGCGCTCCGCTCTAGGTGAAGGCTTTCATTTGTGACCATGGAGTGAGAAGTGAAGCACTCCATACAAATGCAGCCTTTCAACAAGTGCAGCTGCACCAGTGGTTCTGGAAAATCTCTCCAGTTTGACCTAAGATAAACAACTATGGTTCCTTAAGTATCCTCAGTGTTTCCTTATACTTACAGTAGGAAATACCTTGGATATTGAGGGCAGCTAAAACAAATCTTACTTGGTTATCTAGGGCCTCTGGCAAGTCCCTGAGTTTCTGAGTGAGCTGAGCCACTTCTTAGGCATGAGGCATACCAAGCTTCATTTTATAGGGATAATAACAAGTGTTCAAAGGACCTGAGCTGTGAACTGTCACTCAAAGCCTGAGTTGAAGCAGCCTTATTCACCTGAAGCTCACCTTAAGTGTCTGGTGCTGGTGCAGAGGGCCATGAGCAGGGTATTTCCAATGAGCTGGATTCCTGACATCATATTACTTCAAAGCAGGAAATGCTCATTTGGCCTGGTTCAGTGTCATACCGGCCTTCCCATGCAGGGCTATATCTGGAACCCAAACACTGCAATAAGGCAGGAATCATTATATGTTATTCCTTTTTAAACGGCCTACACAGCAAGAAGATGGTAGTTATCTCAGCCTTCCCTTTTCTTTAGTATGCAATTGTGGTGGCGTGCTTCCCACCGTCTCAGCTTGGCTGCTGAAATGGCAGTGCACCAGCTCCGCACTTGGAGCCATCCCGGGAATACGTTCTGCTGCGGCTTTTAACCATTTCGCTGTGCAGCTCTTCCACTGCCAGGGTGAAGCAAGGGTTTCCAGTCCCTGTTTATAGCCAGTGTAATCAGCTCGGTTATTTATACTGTGCTCATCACAGAGCACTTTGCTGTATGAAATGGTGACAGTTTTATTTATACCAGTGCAAAACCAAAGTCATCGTGAACTGAGGAGGCGATGTTCAGAGTATTCTTTCCTCACTACGTGATCCTCTTCAGCAGCTCAGACTTTTGTCAGGCAAAGTCGTGCTCCTAGGGGAAAAAATACAGCCCTGTGGAAGGCAGGGATCCCACCAGCTGTTGTCTGCGCTGTGTCTGTGAAGGAAACAGGACTGTTTAGTCAAGTAGCTTCTACCAACGGCTACCTCTGTATGAATGTGCAGCGCTGCCAGCAGCGTCCATAGAGTTGTCTTAGTGCAGCTGAAAGCAGAGTTTGATCTGCTCTGCCAGAGGTACTAAAAATACCTTTTAATACGCCAAGGTATGCGTCTGGCCAGGGCTTGTTTTCAAATGCATGGTTCCATGGAGTTGCTACAAAATAAGCAGAGTGCAAGTAGCTCCCTTCAGAGATGCAAAATACTCAGTGCTGCAGGGATCCAGCCTTTCCCCTGCCTTGGTCCCTGCAGAAAGGTGGGAAGAGGGACCTGGAGGGGATTTGCAGGGCTGTACTTGTCAGAGGTGAAGTTTCCTTAATCCTTGCTCTCATTTAACTTATTTGACAAGTATTAAATAATCCCCCCGCAGCAGGCTGGATGTTTCTGAGATCTGAAATGCCAAGTGAGGGGCTTCATTCCCAGCAGAGAAGATGCTCCCATGGTCCTGGCAGCCCCTCCAAGCTCACACCATGCACAGGTTGGATCCATGCATGGAAGCAAAGCGCCAGCCTCCTTCTAAATGCTGAGTGAGCCAGGGTGAAGCAGTCACCCTTCCAGCAGCTGCAGAGCCCCAGTGGAACCTTTCTGCTGGTGCTTGCTGTGATCTTGCTGCTTTGAACCATCACAGAAATCCAGGGCTGTGGAACGGCTCAGCCCAGCCCTGCCACATGGGCACATCCTCAGCCCTTGCTGGCATCACGGTGTCCCTGCTGCTGGGGGTGTGCAGGGGCAGTGCAGGCAGTGGAGGTGGCAGGACATCACCACTTGCTGGGTTTATGGAAATCCTCAGAAACTGGGATTATTTGTGCTCATTCAGTGAGCAAATGCCCTGGTTTAGGAGGTGGAGTGTATGGCAAAACCCCATGTGTGGAGGTTGTCCAGTGTTGGGGACATCTGAGGCCTGACATGTGACAAAAGCACATGTATGGGGTCCAAAGGAGGCGTTATCATCTTCACTGTCACTTGGACTCATCTGAAATGAGAGAGACATTGCTGTATCTTGCAGTAAGGTCCTCTGCCCTGCCCACATAGCGCAGTAGAGCCTACTCCCAGATGATTCAAATAATGTTATAACTACTTCTTGCTGTTGCTTAATGTGTTTGGGGAATGACCTATGGATTTGCAGTGGTACAGCCATTAGCACAGCTGGATTAGCAAGTGGAAGCTTTGTTTCGAGCTTTGTGCAATAAAATACCCCAGTGCTGTGGCACACAGGCTTGCTAGGGTTTCACTGCCAACTGAAGAGAATGAGGGCAAAGGGTGATTAAATATTAAGTGGGATGCAAGATCCCAGTGAAGCAGTTAATCTGGTAACCTGAGGATGGGCTGGAGGTAAAGGTGGCTTCCTGGGGAAGATACCTGAGAGGGTAAGACAGCAACCAGCAAGAGAAGCTTTGGGGTTCCCCCGTCAGTTTCCAATGCCAAGAGACCTCAGGGGTAACGTGTGCTCATGGAGAAGCGACCCTTGGCATATATGTATCCTTTTCTATTTGGATTTCCACTTTCCACCTCCTCCATAAATCAGGCACCATTTCTGGCTGCGTTAGACTGTCAAGCAGGCAATACTTACATCAGGGAGAAGACATTCTGCCTGAAAAAGAGAAATAGGTTCATGATTAATAGAGAAACATTCCTTCCCCACCACAGGATGAGCTGTGTCCTAAAGCCTCTCCTTCCAGCAAAGCTGCTGCTGACAAGAAAACTGTTGACCTTCTTACACTACAGAGTGAGGCTTTTGAAAGACATCTTTATTGTGTGTCCGCATGCCTGCACACGCGTGTCTGCGTGCCTCTCCACGTGTACTGACACAGATGGCTTCCTTTGCAGTGGGTATCGGTTCCTGAGCTTGCTGAGCTCACCTCAGCATTAGCAATGAGGGGTGTTAAATTCTATCCTCCCTGCTCTGTTAGCAGTTGACTCTTCCTGAGGAGGACCCACACCTTGGCTGCTGCTGCCTTCCTGGGTGTAAGTGATGTGAAGGCTCCTGCTCTGCTCCCTCCTCACTGGCACAATCGTGGGCAAGTAAATCTGGTTAAAATAAGGCCCCTTCCTTTCTGAGGCTTTCAAGTCAGTGTTTTACTGCACTCCCATCATCTCCCCCATCCCGTACTCCCTTGGAAACATTGAAAGATGTTATCTTTTCTTAATATAAGCTGTGCCAAAGCTCGGTTCCTTCAGGAGACAAATGGGCAGTGAAAACATTGACAGCCATACAGGCAAATATTGTCCTGCTTAAAAAACTTTATTTAGATTGCTCCATCGCGGGGGGAGCTGTTTGTTTGTTGGGTTTTATTTTTCATTTTGGACAGTGCTAAAGACGCCATAAAATTAACTACAGTATTATTCCAGTGGTTCGTATGCTTCATGGGCCTTCAAAATTAAAAGCAACCACAATAAAATGAAGCAAACAAACAGATCTGAGGAGGCCCTAATCCCTCTTCCCCGTGCTCGCAGCAGCCACCAAAGCCAGCTGGGGTCCCTGGAGGGCAGAAGCGGCAGACCCTGGGCTGAGCGGGATCCTTGGGAGGGCTTTGTTGCTCTGCCATGGGGATATTAAAGATTCTGGCCTGTTGACAGCCTGTGCAGCGAGCATAAACATTTGGCTCCAGCAAAGGGCTGCAGATGAGAGGCAAGTTGTGCATGAGATAAAGAGGGGCTTTGCGATAGCGCCTGGCTGAGCAAGGGCTGCGGGTGGGGAGAGGCGGGCACAGGGAGATGCAGCCATCAGTGGAGGATGGAGCTGAGCACTTGTTGGGTGTCTCTGCAGCCTCCTGGGGCTCCTGGCTGATGGCTTGTGCTGGGAACACGCGAAGAGCTTGAGAAAGGGCTGAAAATACATCACTGGGGGCATAGGGGGTCTGAGGAAAGAGCTTGAAGCAGAACTGAGGATGTTCGGTCTGGAGAAGAGAAGGCTGTGTTGAGACCTCATAGCAGCCTTCCAGTATGTGAAGGGGGCCTATAGGGATGCTGGGGAGGGACTCTTCATTAGGGACTGTAGTGACAGGACAAGGGGTGATGGGTTCAAACTTAAACAGGGGAGGATTAGATTGGATATAAGGAAGAAATTCTTTCCTGTTTGAGTGGTCAGATGCTGGAATAGGTTGGCCAGGGAGGCTGTGAGTGCTCCATCCCTGGCAGTGTTCAAGGCCAGGTTAGGTGAAGCATTGGGTGGCATGGTTTAGTGTGGGGTGTCCCTGCCCATGGCAGGGGGGGTTGGAACTGAGTGCTCTTAAGGTCCTTTGCAACCCTGACTATTCTATGATTCTAAGATAGGTTCTCCCCCCATTATGAGTATAAGGCTATCAGGGACTTGCCCTATGATGTCTAGAAGTAAAAGTGTTGGCGTGACATGGTCTAGAGTGAGGCATCCCTGCCCATGGCAGGGGGAGTGGAACTGAATGTTCTTAAGGTCCTTTCCAACCCAAACCATTCTATGAGTCTGTGACTCTATGCTTGTAGCATTGCTTTTGATCATGGTGTATTACACATCCCAACAGCAGCCATTTTGCAGGGGCAAGGGGTGTAAGTGGGTAAAGAGCACCCAGGCCTCCACTTTCCAGCTCTTCCGCAGCAGACCAGGTGCCTGCAGAGCTCAGGCCTAATTTGTGCCCTGGTTTCTTTGCAACACTGCTTTAAAACTCAGGTCTTGCCCTGCTGACAGCAGAGCAGTATGGCTGTGCTGGGGCCTGGCTCAGTGAGCCCTCAGGCTCCTGCTTTCCACAAGGGCCAAGCCGAGGGAATGCTGCATTTTTGCAGTCTCTTAACTCAAATGAAGAATAAATAACTTTGTAAATACCAAAGAAATGACCTTGGGGCCTTTGGCAGCCTGAGCAGAAGGGGTGTGAGGTGCTGCTGTTCCACCCAGGGGTGTTCCAGACCCGCTCTGCCTGGCTCCCTGTGCCAAGGCCGGGTGCAGCATGGCGGCCACCCTCTCACAGCTACACGTGTATGAGGTGGTTCACTTGGCTCTTTGCTCCTGAGCGTTCCACATAAGCAGGGAATAATAAAATACAACTTTCCCTCAGGGACCAGAGGAAACAAATTCCTGCCTGGGTGTAGCTGGGGGCAGAGCCTGGCTCTTTATTTTCTATGAAACAATTCCCACGTGGCCTTGTGGAAACCCAGTGCTGGTTCTTTTTTTTCCCCCTTCTCATTCTTCTACTTCCTTAAACTTTCCAAAACACTCGGCCCTAACATATTTTCCCCAGTCACATGTGTCTGCCAGGAGAGAAAAGGTTAAATTCCCCTTCGTACTATAATGTAATTCATTTCCTGTTTTTCACAACTGTCTAGACACAGATCTAACGAGCATTAACCCTCAATCCCACCATTGGGTTAAAAATAGAGGCTTTATATATAAAAGTGTGTGGTAAGAGAAAGATTGTAGGTTTCTACCTACAGCCAGAAGCCAGCTCTTTTCAAGGAGAGCCATTTAATTGTCTATAAGCAAGGAAAAAAACCCCAAACCAAATAAAATAACTGTAGTTTCAGAGGTTTAAAAAGGCTCCCGGTTGCTTTATATACACAAGCAGCAGGGACACATTGATCCCCCTTCATGAGTTATATTTGTCTGGATTTACACCTCCGGCTAGATCCAAAAAAGAAAGAATAAATTCCACTTCACTGGGAAAGCTGCAAGATTGGGAGAAAGTCATTTGGAAGAGAACCCACGTTGAAAACCATGGCCGGGTTCTGATGGGAGACCCATGGACAGAATGTCCCCCAGGCGAGGAGGGTGCCCCATACTCCAAGGGTTAAAGCAGTACCAACAGGTACCTCACGTTGGCTGCAGTGTGTTAGGGCCCAAACTCCACAGCATTTAAGTACTTCTTCAGGCATGACCAGACCCAATGGGCTCAAGCCGGATGGATGGTGGTTGGGATGGACCCTGGCCCTTAGGCTGAGCCTGGCAATGGCCCCGTGGGTGCACAGCCTCCTCTGACACTCTTCCTGTGGGCCGGGATGCTGCACCACGGTGGAGGGAAGGATAGAAAGAGGTTCCTGGCCTGTGACATGAGCTGAACTCCTCACAAAGTACAGGCTTTGGAGGGAAAAGCAAGGAGAAAAGAGAACTGCAGTCACCCTGGCCCTGGGAGCAGAGACTGAGATGGCTTCTAGGCTGTCACTTGTCACACACACCATTCCCATCACTGATTACCGCAGGGAAACCCTTTTAGGGACTTCACAAATAATATGCCTGTGAGAACAAGCTTATCTCAGTGCTCAAAAGCCCTGTTAAAGTCAGTACAAATCCATGCTGTGAAGAGGAGGGACTTGCACTTCCTGCACTAACTGCATTTCCCTTCCACAGACACAAACCCCACGGGGGGGTGGGGGAGTGGTGTTTATCCTGTGTGTAGAGAGGGCAGTGGGCTCCTTCCCTCCAGCAGCTGCATGAAGACCATGGCACCCCATGTTGGGTCTGCCACCTCAGCCCCAAAACCTGCTGGGGCTGCCTCCTGCATCCAAGGCCTGTTCTGAGCAGGACTGAAACAATCCAAGGAAAACACATTAAAAAGTCATTAGTTTGTTTGTTTCCTACTAAAAAGCACAGCATATCGCACATTGAGAATGGCAAGGGGTGAACTTGTTTCTTTCCAGCTTAGGGAAGGCCTTTGAACCCACATGAGCTATTTATAGAGCTTTTTAGAAAACAGCTCTCCCATTCCTGCAATTTTGATGACAGAAGCAGCTCAGGTTTTGTTAAAAACGAAGCAACCCCCTACACAATTGGCAGGGGTTCACCCCACACCCCTTGGGAAGCAGAGAAGAAGAACCAAGAACTGGGGAGAGCTGGAGCAAAGCAGTTGTGATCTTAATACTAGATGTGTGCTTTTCAAAATGCCTATTGCCCAAACTCTGCTCCTGTGTTAGGCTCCAAGCACTGAGGATGCTTCAAGGAATTACACAGGGTGACTGGTTATTGATCCAAGTGGAACAGCTTGTCCAGAGAAGCTGCGGCTGCCCCATCCCTGGCAGTATTCAAGGTCAGGCTGGACAGGCCTTGGAGCAAGCTGTTCTAGTGGAAAGTGTCCCTGCCCATGGCAGAGGGTCGGAACTTGATGAGCTTTAAGGTCCCTTTCAACCCAAACCATCCAGTGACCTCATCCATGCTTATGGCTGCCTCAAACAGCTACCCTGAGTGCTCTTAAGAAGTAGAAATGTTAACAGCAACAACATAGAAGTAGGAACAATCATAGAACAGTTAGGGTTGGAAAGGACCTTAAGATCATTCAGTTCCAAACCCCTTGTTGTGGGCAGGGACACCTCACACTAAACCATGACACCCAAGGCTCTGTCTAACCTGGCCTTGAACACTGCCAAGGATGGAGCACTCACAACTTCCTTGGGCAACCCATTCCAGTGCCTCACCACCCTCACAGGAAAGAATTTCTTCCTTATATCCAATCTAAACCTCTCCTGTTTAAGTTTGAACTCATTACCCTTTGTCCTAACACTACAGTCCCTAATGAAGAGTCCCTCCCCAGCATCCTTATAAGCCCCCTTCAGATACTGGAAGGCTTCTGTGAGGTCTCCATGAAGCCTTCTCCAGGTGGAGAAGAATATAGAGAATTATATATAATTATCCTATTCATACAGATTATGAGAATTGTAGACAGACCTCACCCACCATATTCCTAAAAAGTATTCCCCTTTAATGACTGAGCCTATTAAAATATGTAGAATTGGACATTTTCAAGGCAGTTTGTGTAATAAACATGTCTTAACAGCTCTCTCATCCCGTTGTTTAAAAGGCTCTGGTCATCCTGCAGACTGTCGCTTGTTTCCAGAGCCTTGTGTCTTGGGGGTGCAACCCTCTAACTCTAAACCTGAGGCATAACTACAGAAAGACCTATGAAACCACTCAAGCATACCTTGACAGTTCAAATGAGAGTAAACCCCAAGCATCTGTATTTCATGCTTATTTTCATAGCTGGCATAGCTTTTATCAGGCAAGCAATCCTGTTTTACCATGGTAACTTCTCCTCTTCCAGACTGAAACGTTTCATTTGCCTTTTCAACTGCTGTTCCCCCTATTTACTGAGAGTCCTTATAGTAGGTTCCTGTTTGCATTCCCTCTGAGCAGGAGCCTGGGTCAGCCTGTTGCAGTCCTGATCAACCAGATGTAACCATAACTGAGAAAAAGATAAAAATTAGTAATTCGGATAACATGTCCATGGAAAAACAACATTTCCATAAGCCACAGGTTAGAGTTGAAGCTATCAGACCAGAGTGAGCAGTGGTGATCTCCTGGGGCAATAATCACTCCTGTGCTGCATCCAGAGAACACAAGCTCCACATCAGCAATGTTTTTGCTAGAAGGGCTCCATTCACCTCAATCTCCTTCAAGGTCCAATGAAACAACAGCTCTATCCAGGATATTCCTCTGCTGCCATAACAACCCAAGTTCTGGATGTTCCTCTGTTGCTTACAGTTACCAGAAACGTTAAGTCTGAAAGGTCAGCTTCGAAGCAATGAGACAACCAACTCTGTGGTTCACATTGTTTGAACATTTATTGCAATTCAGTGTCAAAAATGTTTTACAAAAATACATTACTGTCTGCACGGAACAGATGTAAAAATCAGAGCTGAACATGCAAAGGAAGAAGAAAAAAAAGTGCAAATTTATAATGGAAGGATTTTAACCACACAATAATATTAAACAGAAGTCTTATATAAGGGATGCCTTTCACTTCTTATCATCTCTAGTTACAACTTTAAGGAAAAACAAAGCAGTACACACACTCCCTTCCATATATAAGTAGGTATTTATAATTACTGCAGATTAGTTCCTAAAGATGAGCATATTTGCTGTTTCAAATTAAAATGCTCTCTTGGTAGCAGACCTGTTAGCATTCTGTGCAGCACATGATGGCTAAAACCAATCGTCAGTTCCACCCTCAGCTGGCCTCCCAGGAGGGGAAGCAGCAATACAGTCAGTGGAGAATCTCTCTCATGTTCAAGGTATTAATATACTAGAGACTGCATGTGTCAAGGACAAGATGGATTTGTTCTCCCTAGGGCCAGATCCTGCAAAGCTGATTACCAGCACCCAATGTCTATCATGTCTCCCCCCAGTGATTTTGGTAAAGGTAGGTGAAGACACTCACACAGCCCAGCAGCCACAGACTGACAGCTTGTGTGAGGAGTCTTCAGAACCTTTAACAAGCATAAGCCATGAGCTGAGAAAAGCAGCACAAGCAGAACACCAGAGACCCAAACTTTGTAACAGCAAGTCTGTATCAATCTCATCAGCCATCAGCTCCACAGGGTGTGTGGTTCTGCAAGCAGGCCAGCTAGGAAGAGTGACATTTTAATTTAAAGCTATGTCTTTTTGGCAAAGTGCTGATCTATGGGGAAACTGTGCAACGGGATTGTAAGAACAACCGCAGAGGACAATGCTGGTTTGCTATCCTGAGCAGGAGAGGAGTGTGAAACAGCACATCTGATTTATGAGCTACATAAAAGAATCTGAAATGTTCCTGCTCTACATCATGTTTTAGCTACTAAGGGCCAAGGAATTTTCTGGGCAGGAAAAGCTGGTTTAGTACCTGAATATGTTGTAGAAGGTGACAGCTTAGCAAAGGTAATTGAAGTCAAACAGAAATGGGAACGCAAACAATTCAAAACCTGGGGGCAAAGAAAAAAGAATACAAAAGATACTCCCATATACAGAAAGTGGCAGGGTGCAAATAAATGTTTACATACAAAGCAGTATCTTCAGAGCAATACAAGCCTTCCTAAGCACTTTACAAAATAAAAGGATCTAGAAACTCCCACAATTAAAAAACAGAAACCCAAACAATACAAGAGGAAGTACACATTTTATGATCAATCTTTACCATACCATAGTTAGTATAAAGGGCTTAAGGTATGTACAGCTGAAATTATGTCTCTTGAAGTGGCTATCACATTAAAACAAACTCCAAATGCCTGCCTCTTCTAGAAAGCTGAACTGCAATCTCTGAGATCTCTCCCTTCCTAAGCCACCTCCTTCCCCTGCATGGATCTATTTTTCCTCTTCACAACACCATGTTCTACACTGCTGCACTGGTTAACACATCCTCTGAAGATAATGAGATTTCTTTGGATATGCTGGCAGGAAAAAAATAGGAGAGAGGAAAAAACCCTCCTTCCACTAACTGGAAGGCAAAATGTCATTTGAAAAGAACATTCTACTTCCAAAATACAAGTAAAAGTCTGTTTTCCCTTCACAACAGCTTTGCCACCATTGTCTTAAAATAAAGAGGTCCTTTCTACATGAGAGCAGCCTCAAACCATCCAGCCTGGAAGCCCCTGTTATCACTGTCAGTTCTGTTACTCTGCCATCCTCAGCCAAGCAGATGCCTTTGCACTGCTAAAATACTGATCACTTTGTTTGTAAGTTGTTGGACTAAGGTATTTGGATGCAACAGCGTTTCATTTGAAATGCAAGAGTATTGAATTCACCACNAAGAACATTCTACTTCCAAAATACAAGTCTGTTTTCCCTTCACAACAGCTTTGCCACCATTGTCTTAAAATAAAGAGGTCCTTTCTACATGAGAGCAGCCTCAAACCATCCAGCCTGGAAGCCCCTGTTATCACTGTCAGTTCTGTTACTCTGCCATCCTCAGCCAAGCAGATGCCTTTGCACTGCTAAAATACTGATCACTTTGTTTGTAAGTTGTTGGACTAAGGTATTTGGATGCAACAGCGTTTCATTTGAAATGCAAGAGTATTGAATTCACCACAACATCCTCCTGTACCGGCCTTTCAGGAAACAATGAGTCTCCCAAAGAGATCAAGGCCTCATGTGACTCCTGCTGTAACAGAAGGGTAATGACTGATGCAGTAACTGAGTGAGGCTTATTCTGTTTCCTTTTGTTCAATTCGTTCTCCAGCGTAGTAGTTGCTTGGTTTTCTGCTGCTTTGAACACAGACAGCAATATCTCAAGACCTCACAAGAGCAACACACAAGTGTTTGTACGTATTAACAAATAATCGTCACCTCTTTGACCCTTTAAGATTATATAGTGCTAATAAATCTCACCTCTAACTGAAGCTTTATAAATAGGAGCCTCAGTTGCACATTATGGTGTGAGCATGACCTGTGTACTCTGTGTCCTCTGCCCAGAGACAACTCTTGGCTCAAGAGCAGTAAAGGGCTGATGGAGACAATGGGTAATGCTCAGACATTCCCAAATCACAGCTAAATGCTGAGATTTTGTCTTGCTGTGCAGGGAATGGACTACGCTGGATTCAAACCTGAGCTTGAAATTCACCCAGTGTCACAATCTCACAGTGGATAAGTGTTATCCGCTAAGCATGGACTCAGACTAGGCAGAACCCCCAGCTTTTCATAGTGAAGTAGCATTGCCTTCCCATCAACCATAGTGAAGCTGGCTCACTATGGGTGGCAAGACAATGGAATAAACCCACCCTAGGTCAGAGCTGGAAACAGATGCTGCCAAGGGACACAGGTCCTTTCACTTCTAGAAAAAGGAGCTACAACAATCTCCAAATACAGTGGCAGTGCTTCACTCACTTCACTTACATGTTTCTGTCCTTAATATCCTCATTCACAAAGCCAGATTTCAGCCTCATCTACCCACTGTGGGTATGAATGTGAACACACAGTGTGGGAATGAAAACAAACTGGCCTCCTTCACTCAAACATCTCCCCATACAAGCACAAGTTCATTTTTCCAAGGTAACAGCTTTTAAATCACTTTCAGTTGACAAGAGTATGATCAGCAGGCTTATGCTTTCCACCAGCAAACTGATGGATGGGGCATCAACACCAAGACAGAGCTGCACGTGTTTTCTCCTCATCTCTGGAGAGTGCCAAGCTCTGGGCCTTGGCTAAGGCTGCACAGGCTCCAGGGCAAAAGCTTGGTTGGGTTTGCTGTTGGAAGGCAGAAGGGCAGCTCTTGTCAGCATTTTCCTAGTTTTCCTCCCCCCATTCCCCAATGCTCCATCTAGAGGCAGCTTTTTTCCCTTTTTGCATCTCTTCCAAGAAAATGCAAAGTGATTTAGTTTGCAAAAATGCAAATACTGTCAATTTTTAATATAAACAGCTGCAGAAAAGTATGGAAAGTCAGTTATAAAAAGGTAAAAAAAGGAACAGAATAGTTAACAATAATTAACTCAAGTAGCTCTTCCTGAATTGTCCTGAGTACTCCACTTCCTCACAGTTCTTTGTACATAGTCACATAAATGTTCACCCTTCCAAGGTATCCTGCTTACATCAGCACAGAGAAACTGCTATACAGGAAATCTACTGGCAAACAGCAAAACCCTTCCATACCTTGTTAGATATGAGCTGGATGCTTCAAGCTCCACTGTAGGGAAGAGTGAAGCATTGCATGCAACAGAGGAAATGTTGAACCAGATCATGGCTGCAGTGAAGTCAGTTTGGCCACTTACTCCATAGGACTGAAAGTTTAGCTCTAGGCTGGTGTTAGATGATCCCACAAAGCAGCTCAGCACTGGAAGTGGAAGGGATTAGGCTGGGTCTTTGGTTTTTTTCTCAGTGTGAGTAGCAAAGATGCCAAGTGCCATGCTGGAAACCCCTTGATTACCCCAGTCTTGACTGCTGTTTTTAGGAAAATGCTGACCAGTTTCTTCATGGGGGCTGGACCAGATTAATTCTGAAGGTCCCTTCCAATCTGAACTATTCTATGATTCTATGCTGTCTCTCATCACCCTAAACTCCAGTAGTCTGAAACAATACTGCCAGTCCTCCAGTGACTAAAAGCCGTGTAATTTCACTAGATTGGATGCTCCAGTTCTCCCTGTATTTTACCTGCCCCATGAAGACTGAATTCACTTGACAGCAGTGGGAATACAGAGCAGTGTTGGAAAACATGGGCTTGAAGAACCAGATTTTAACCTCACTTGGGATTTCAACCAGTGTAATTAACCAGAGTTGATACGGCTTTACATTATGAGATTAAATCCAGTCCTTTGTTTCTCTATAATAGAACTTCCTCCCTTTTAGATAATCTTCATCCTTGTGGCTTCACTTTTCCCTTTTGCTTAGTCTTTCATAAACCCCACAAATTAAAAGAGGATGGAGTAAAGTCTTAGGTATTTATATGATGCCTATCATCTAGGCATTCAAGCACAGAGCAAGAAAACTAATGTAAAGAGGTAAGCATTAATACAAGAAAAGATGCTTACTATCACCAACATTTCCCTTTAAATCATTGTACAAAATACAAAAGTTCACATTGTACACTGGGTTCTTGTTTGAAAGGTACTCAATCTATTAGAGGTAGAAAGTAGTATGTTGCCATTCTCTCTCACAAGTAGGCTAGAGTTCTATGCATTTCAGAATGTGTCCTTTAAAAACAAAAGTTAAACTTGTCACAGGGATATTTTTCATAAATAGTTTTAAAACATCATATTTATAAATATGTATGCTAAATAAAACCAGATGGAGGAACAGTTCAACAGTCCTAGCCTCGTATTGCTTTCTCTCTGTAAGAAACAAACCAAAAGAGTTCTCAAATGGTTGAGGGGCAATTTCATTCTTAACTTCTAAAAACAAGAAAATGAAGTTTTTTTTGCCCTGTATCTTGTACTCTGATTCATAGGAAAGGGCCTCTGTACAACGTGCTGCTTTTATACACCAGTCCTATGGAAGGCTGTATTCCTTAAGTGCTGCGCATCAGTGAGCAACTTCACCTTTCATCTCAATAAGATCCTCTTGTTCCTTGACTCAGGAGCTTTGAACAGACACAAATATTTACACTATTTACAAACGGAGTGTCCAAGCTCAGTGGCATAAAGTGTCCTGTAAGAATCGCATAAGCTGCGGTGACCCAAGTTCAAAACCTGAACAAGTTGATAAAGTCTTGCGGTGAAAGTGAGGTGGAGCAAGTCTCCGGGTTGTTGGCTGTGCAGGGGTGATCAGTGCCCTGGGAAAGGAGAAAACAACTCCATTTAGAGAGGCTGTGGAAAGGGCGCCAGAGCATCAGCCAACTTAGCACTGCCCCCTGCCAGATATCCTGCTTGCAAGTAGAGCAGAGCCCAGAATAATATTTCTACTCTCCAAAGCAGTCAGAACTGGGCTTTGTGTATTAGGGGCTACTGGCAAGTCACAGGAAATAAAACCAGCAAAGGTCCAGTTCATTCTTTTCCCTTTTTCTGAGGGATGAGAGACTGGAGCCTACCATCAGCAGCACGAGTTTAACTAGAGACCTGCCCTACCACAGCAGCCAGCAGATTTTTGTCTAGGCTGTTCTGTAGCCAGCTAATTGTGTTGCCAAGACCTCCACCTCCAGTAACGGGTAGGAGAAGTTGCTGGCAATGCCAAGGTGATTTACTGCAGGCAGCCCTACAGTATGCCCATTTCCCTCCCCTCTGGCCTTGGAAGCCACTACTTTCCTTCAAGATAAAGATGGGGTCTCAAGCATAGGGGAGAAAGGACCTCTAACAGCTGAGGGAGGATTAAGATGTAGGAAAACACCAGGTTATGGAGGCAAACGAACTGCAGCACCCCAAACCAGCTGCAATCAGACAAAGCACTGGGTGCCCCAGTGCTCCCACCCCAATTGAGTTTGTCCCACCAGCACCTCATACCTTCCAGGAGAGGATGTGGCAGTGCCTGCAGAGCTGCAGCGTGTCACCATACTGCTCCTTCCGTGGGTAACACCTTATGAGCTTGAAGTACATCTTTTTCCAATCCAGCTGTCCCTTGTCAGATAAGATTAGCCGTTTGCGAATCTGAAGAGGAAATAACAACTGTAGCTGGTCAAAAAAATAATGCTTTGTTCTTCCCAATTCATATTCTTCTCTCCCTGGCAATCCTGTGAAGTCCCATAACAGTTCCTGAGAAAGCTCCTGCTCTGAATATCCAGCTACAACCAGCTTCCTGACGGCAACAGCTTCACCCAGTACCAATAACAGGATCTATCCCCATTTCATTACCATTAAGATATGAAGCCTGAAACCCTGGGAGCTATTTTGTAACTACTTTAGCCACTGTTTCTGGCTGGCAGGACAGTGAGTACAGTTGCATTTAACAGTTTTGGAAGTTATTTTCCTCCTTCACTGACTTGCAGAGTCAATGATTTGTCACATTAGCTTGGGCAACACGCATCTTCAAGGGTTCATTACTTGCAGAGACTGAATTTGAATTAACTTCCCCAGAGTCAGATTCAGAATAAGCAAGTAAAGCCAAGCCAGCAGAGAGATGTGGCACATGATCCCTGAAGTGCTGAGGTCTGGTATAAACACTCCAGACGTTCACCTATAAACACAGAAAGGGCCTTTGGTTTTAAGTTTAGAAGATCCCAGATCTGCAGCCCACAGCATGAGGACTGGGACCTGTTGGAATGAGTCCAAGAGGCCATGAAGATGATCAAAGGGCTGGAGCACCCCTGCTATGGTGAGAGAGTTGGGCTTGTTCAGCCTGGAGAAGAGAAGGTTCAAGGGACACCTTAGAGCAGCTTCCAGTGACTAGAAGGGGCCTATGAGAAACCTGGAGAGGGATTTTTTTACATTGGCAAGTAGTGATAGGGCAAGAGGTAATGGCTTTAAACTGAAAGACAACAGATTTAGATATAAGGAAGAAGTTCTTTACTGTGAGGATGGTGAAGACACTGGCACAGGTTGCCCAGAGAAGCTGTGGCTACCCCATCCCTGGCAGTGTTCAAGGCCAGGTTGGATGGCTTAGAACAGCCCAGTCTGGTGGAAGGTGTCCCAGTCCATGGCAGGGGTTGGACCCTTCCCACCCAAGTAATTATACGATTACCAGCTTGTAAAGGGCTAAAGATGCTTGCCTATGCAAACTTGGGTACTGGTAGGGCTGTTTTCTACAGGGCTGTTTTCTGCATAGTCCTCTCACTCACAGAACAGCTCAGAGGGGATTTCCTGCTCTAAACTGTAAGACAGTACAACTCATCGCCCATGGACCACATCCACATTGATTCTCTGTGAGGGTGTCAGTCCTTGTGACATCAGGGTCCAGGCTGGAGCTCGCCTGCACATTTCCCCCACACACGTGGGGAGAGGAGCGTGACTTGCAGTTGTTACTACCTGGATTAGGGTTGAAGTTCACCGTATGACTAATTCCTCAGGCTCCTGTTTCAGGAATCATTGCTGTGGTATGCAAAGCCCTCTACATAAATCATCTTCACAGCCATCCTCACGCCAGCCTGTATTATCAGCTTGTGGCACAGCACTTAGATCCAGGGGAGTCAATTAAGAGTGTCCTACCCACGTATTCACTTGTAAGTGGGGTACAACAAGCAAGTGGTGGTTGTACCTGTCTGTCTGTGAAGTGGTACTGGCAGAGTTTCTTCCACAGCAGCCGGTCTTCACTGAGGACTTGCAGGTCAGGAGCCACCTGACCAAGGCTAACCAGGTCTCTCCCATCACTCAGCCGCTGCATGATGTTCAATTGTAAACACAATGGTAGGTCTGTGAAAGTGGTTCCTTTAAAGGCAGGCTGGAAGAGACAGACAAAAATAGAGTTCACAGGAAGCTGAAAACCTAAGTAATTCTATGCTGCAGCAGAGTTACTGCTTTCTTAGCATTGTTTTTCACATAGAGAATAACACTGTAGTTGCCTCTTTGAATAAGGAGACATTTTACATAGAGATATTTAACCTTCTGCCCCACAACAGTTTGAAATACTTTCAAGGATGAGGCCATGTACATGTAATACAGCAGTTAGAAGCAGAGTTGCAGTTCAAGCCTCCTCCTCCCCTTTTTGTGCATCCCACATCCATACTCATGAGACTCTGCTCATAGAAGCACCACGACCAACTTTCATTACAGCAGGACATTGGCTGCATCACGGTATCAACTATAAACCATCCAGGTCTCTCCACCATGAGGGAGATCAGTATTACTTCTCAAGTTCAGCCTCATGTTACACATATTATTGGGAATTTCATGCTCTTCTGACATGTGTTTTAGCATATGTTGTCACAGGGCCCTACTGTAACCACAGCAGCTTTTTCCCTGCATGCCTTCCCAGGTCACTGCTGGCAAAACTAACTTTGTGAACACTTGAAGGACCTTCCCCTTTCCCATCAGCTGCAGCCATGGCTTTCCACACCAGAGCACATCCTAGCCCACAGAGACAAAAGCCACCTTCACACCCCATCCACCTTTGCCTGGTCTACATGGGGTGCAGGACTGTTTTGCAAGTCATCATGGTGGCACAGCTCCAGGACAAATTGACCATGATGGATGTTCAGGCCCTGCCCTTGCGGGAAATCCAAGGCACACATGGGAGCAAAGCATCAGCAAGGACCACAACCCGGACTCCAACTGCTCCAAAACCAGCCCCAGCCTTATTAAGGCAAACAGCAGCTTTTAGGATTAGGTCCCAATGAAGAAACAATGTTAGACAGATGTGCCAAGTTTATCATTTACCCTGTACAGAGATGCTGCTATTTTAAGTCACAGAGTCACATCACCCATCTCACAATTGGCAGAGCTATTAACTGTTTCAAACAAGAAGCACGAGGCCCACCATCAGCAGGGGAACACTGCATGAAGCTGCTTTTAATCATGTGGTTCCATCTCCAGTCATCCCATGTGAAACTCCACAGGCACAACAAGTATGTGTGTACACAAATAGCTCCCACCTTCCCTTCAGTGCCCTTATCACCAGTCTGGCCAAACCATGCAGCTCTGCCCAGTACCTCAAGTGCCACAGCTTTTCAAACACATCCTTTCTGGCCATCTCCACCAGCAACAAGCCCGAAAGAAACACTCCAGGAGTGAACTGTCTCTGCCATCTCCAGAGGACATTTCTTCCCATGACAGCCTGGGCCATATCTTGAAGTAAGAAGAACGCACTGGAGCCTTGGATCACCTCCCATTGATCTCCCTTCCATTCTCCTGCACTCTCTACATATAAGCTTTGCTAGAGCACAATGTGAAAGACTAAGCTCAGAGGCTCAAAAAAGCCCCAGAGCTCATGCTTATGTCTTATTTCTGAAGAAACAAGAATGACTCAAGCAAATCCTTACAGGTTTCCTGAGTCAGGGCCAAAGACTTATCTGCTACTTCTTTTCCCTCAGCTCTCCTTTCCAGGACTTTCGAACATTACTTATTTTGGAGAAGGAACACAGATGAGATCAGAGCAGAGCAGTTCACTGTCACTTTCTGACCAGAGTTCATTTTTTGTTTTAAAGCAGCTCTAGCACACAGTATTTTTCAAGCTTCTTTATTTTAAAGGTTTAGGTCTTGGCTGTTGCAAGACATTTCTTCCCTCCAGAAACCCCAGAAGCACTCAGTGCACTGTAAGCAACTGGCTGCACAGAGCTGAGCTTGTTCTTCCTTCCTCTAAACTCAGCTGGTTTTGTTCTAACTTGACCTGAAGTCATCTTCAGGGGTGTGAAATTTGTTTTGCAAGCTCAACATCTATTTTATTTTAGAAAAGTGCCTGTAAACACACATGTAAGTACACAGAAATGAGTTCTGTTCACAAGCAACATTTTGATGCACTTTAGTCTGGATAGGCAGAGTTCTTTGAAATGCTTGTCTGTTCTTTATGAGTTTCTGAAGTCAAGGGAAGCAGCACTCAGGGCAGCAGATGCCCAGGTGAGCTGAGCCTGACAGTGCCCAGGCACAGGGCAGTTCCCCAGCCCATGGACCTGCTGTGCCCCAGAGCTGGGCCAGTGCTTCTCCTGCAAGGTCCATCCCAAAAGCTGCACACTGGGAGGGACAGCAGGTGGGAACTCCCTGACCACCATCAGATAAGGCACTGCTGCTTTTCCAGCTCTTCAAACTCCCCAGAGTTCATCTCCCGTGTCCTATTGCCTGCCTCAATTCAGGGAAGGACTGGAAATTGTTTCCTGGTGCTCCCAGCAAAAGTGATGAATACAGGCCCTTTGCTTAATCCTCTGTAAATGCCTCTCTGGTTAACCCCACAGAGAAAAAGGTGCTCTGTTCTCTTGAGCCATGCCTTGGTCTGCCCAACCAATTTCACAGTCCAGTTTACTACAAGAAAGTCCAATAAGGGGCACACCAGAGATCATCCTGGGAGAAAGCTTATAATTCCTGTGACTAGGTTTCCATTCCAAGTGGAAAAAAATGTTTAGACATGGTCCTGGCAACTGGCTGTAGATGTCCTTGCTTGAGCAAGGGTGTTGGACCAGACTACCTCCAGAGGTCCTTTCCAACCCCAACCCTTCTGTGATTCTGTGAAATGGACCAAATTCAGACTATTCCCATGCAAAGCCAGGTTAGGAATTTCTCAATACATCTTTCCCATCCACAGAGACACTGCTGAAAACACATTGTAAAAGCAGGACTCATCCGGCTAGAACAGGCAGCTCCAGACTATTGGAAGAGTCATGGATATTTTCAGCCAGGAAGCACGAAGTTGCACAGCTCTTTGGAAATTTGCATTTAATTTACAGATTGAGCAAATCTAAAAACCTCAACTATCTGATAAACAGGTTTTGATGACAATGCCTCGGTTTCAGAAAGACTGAGCTGACTTTTTACACTGAGGCTTAGTCTCCAAGGACTCTCAAATGGGGGAGGTGGTTTCCTGCTCAGCTCTGTTTGCACAACATTTCATGGCCATTAAGGAGTCAAATCATGGGGTCTGTGACCAGTAAGCAAGCATGATCCTGGGTCATGTACAGTGAGTTTGATTTAAGCGACATAAGTAATGCTAGGAATGCATCCAGTTATTTTGACAACTCCAGGTCCTTCCCCAGCACTCTGTGCTTGCACTTGGGAGTACAGTGAGATGCAGTCACCTAAGTGAGAGCTGCTACATGAGAAGGTTTCACAAAGGAGCCACGTTATTTTTAGCTTTCAGGATTTGTGCTTACCCTGGTGATCTGAATGTTGTTCAGTTGCTGCTGCCAGTGGAGAATACTCTCCATCCTGTGCACCCACATGTTGATGTTTCCAACCAGGACAGACTTGCCGACCCGTTGAACTAATGTGCAGAGGGATGTATAGAGTGTCTGCAGCAATTCCCGTATTAGCCTGATGTTCTGCTGATCTTCAAGGACTTTGGAAGAACAGGAAAGGTTAAAATTGGAAACTGCCCAAATCCTTCTCTAAATCTACACATTCCTCAGGCAGGTCAATTTATCTGCTATAACCCCACAGGCCAGGAGAGCCAGCCTGTGCTTTTCTTTATAGAGGAAAGCACTTAAAACACTAGCCAGGCACAGTAGACAACAGATGGAAAGAGATCCTCCAGGATAAGCAGATGAAGTATCTGCCCTTTCTGCATCACTTCCCATTTCCCACCACTGGCAAGCAGCCAGTTTTCCCCTCTGATATCCATGTATACCTCTTCCCCATCTACCCCAGCTGATGTGCAGGGACACAGCTCAGGATCTCCTTTCTCATTATGTACACCAAGAGGCTGTTCTCAATCCCTAGCCCTCAAACAGAGCTAGAGCATCAGGGAGGGAAGTGCCACATGTCAACCATTCAGCCCCCCTAGCAGGCGAAGACAGCTCCAGAGCTTTCCTTCCCTCTGGAGCAGTGGGAGCACTTGATACAGCAAACTGGCAACAAGGCGGCAGCAGAGGCTGCAGATAGGCCGGGGGCAGGAGCAGCCCATCTCTTCTGCAGTCAGAAATAGGACTCAGTAGGATGCAGAAGGGGTGGTAGCAAGGAGAAGGAGGAATCACCTCAGATACCTACTGGAATACAGCATTTCCCACTCGCCCCCTTTCTCCAGTCCTTCCCTGAGGGAAAATGGAACTGCACTACAGACATAAGCAACGGTGCCCCTCTTCACCCATGGTGTATTGCCTGGCTGTTCTCAAGGATGGGGTTCACACAGGACTGCCTGCAGATCAGGTCAGGTCAGATCAGACCCACCTCCTCCTCCTCCCGCCTCTTACCTTTCTGCACCACTTTCTCCAAGATGTTCATGTAGTTCTTCTGGGCAATGCCGCTCAGTGACGTCAGCTGGGACTTTGCTATCAGCTCCAGCAGCTGGGGATAAAAATAGAGGTTACAAGCCTTAGAGCACAGAGATACCTTTCTAATCTTGACTCCTGGTCACATGACACAGCAAAACAGTCCACGGACTTGTTTGCTGCTGGAAAATAAAAGGGAGCTAGGAGGACAGAGCAAGCTAATGCAAGGGGGGAGGACAGCAGAGGCCAAATAATTAAACTCACACTGAAGGGGGGTAAGAGCATTCTAATGGTCTTGGGGG
>NDXB01003844.1:5368-15807 GCA_002631895.1 Agapornis roseicollis
TTTTTTTTTTTTTTTTTGTCAAAGCTAATACATTTGAGTAGCTGCCTCAGACAGAAGTTTGTAATCATTTGGTCATCAGTCAATTAATCACAGCTTCATAAATATTGATCTCAGATTACATTTATTCTTCATTCTTGAAAGATAGTTTTTTATTAATTTAGGCTCCCTCACATACATTGTGGTTTACACTGAAATTATTTTTAAGAGTTCTATGAAAATTTAATTGGAGCAGCCAGCCAACAGCACAGCCGTTGCACATTGTGCCACCTTTCGGCAGGTTTATCACCTCCCCCTGAAGGGTCCTGAGCTCCCACAGCTCACAACGTAGGGCTCGCTGATTGGCATCTGTCACCTATAAAACCTGTTTAGCTGGAAGCTGCATCTGTCATCCCAGACAGAGGAAGTAATTTGGGAATAAAGGTGGATTTTCTGAGGGGAGAAAAGAGGGCCCTGGTGTTTCCCATCTGACCTTCTGCAGCCATGTCTTGATTCCTGGTAGTCCATCACAGATAATGTGCCTTCCTTATGGCTATATAGTGCTCTGGCTGTTCTTTGGCCCCTCCCAAGCATCAGACAAGCCATGTGAAGGGATGTGTTTGTAGGCACATATGTTGAATGTCCCCAGCTCTGCTGTAATCCCTGTCATGGAGGTCATACATGAGGTGATGACCCATCTCAGGATGGTCAGGGTACGGGGGAGTGCTCTTGCAGGGCCTGCTACTGCATCTCTCATGCCTGGGAGTAAACCCACTACTTGCTTCCACTTGGATTTGTAAACAGAAACTCTTAAGGATTTTTAGAAAGAGACTGTAGGGAAAGGCTGAGCTCTTTGGTCTAATGCATCTGGGGCGGACACAGTCCTGATAGCATGTTCACCATATCTGAAGCAGTACTGAAGCAACACAAGCAATGTTTATTAACATTCCTGGTCCAGTTCCAAGTAATAAACTCCATCTTGACCATTACATCTCTTTTTGGGGGGTTTATGCAAGCTGTTACAGTTTAAGAAACACAGATATGGACATATCAGGGGTAAGAGCACACAGCTGAAGAGTGACCTGAAGCATTCACTGAGAGGGATGAATCCTTTTCCACCCTGTACTTTGTGTTTTACTTTGTATGCTGTGTTTCACACGGAGAATGACGAATTTCTTCAGGCCAGGAAGATTTGACTGTTAGACTTGCTACAGCTTCTGCAGTACGTTTGGGTTCTTTGTCCAATCCTCTGGTAAAAATGCATGTTAAGATAAGTCACTGTTCCCTAAAATCATACTGGCATCATTTAGAAACCATTATCTTTTACATCTGTTAAAATCCCATGCCTTATCTTTAATGTCTGAAATCAAACCTGTTTTCCCACTGTTATAATCCCAAAACCATGTGTATTCTGTCCCAGTTTTTCTGAGAGACTCTGAAATACAGTTTCAAATCACTATGGAGTCATGCAACCCCCTGTCAGCATTCCTTATTTTTGCTGACTTTGGATGCATATAATATATAGAATGGATTGTTTTTATGATTATCTATGTATCTAAGATTGAACAAAAAGTTTTAATTTTCAGAGTCCTACTCCCCAGTCAATGTATACTACTCATTTAGCATATATTCTGCTGAAATGTAACATGATCACATACATTTGGCATATCCACAGCACTATTTTTCCTGTAAAAGTGAAATCACACTACAGCAAGTTCTCAGACCCCTTCCTCTAAATCTCAGACACACACAGTGCTTTTCTGCCCTTTCGGAAGTCATCCTTTAAGGATCATGTCAGAAGCAACCTGTGCAGAGGTCACCCAAATAACCCATTTGTTTTACAAATAGCTGTGGTGGTTCAAGATCTTACTGCCTCTGAGCTGTTTGCTGCTCCTGCTCTTATCTGTTTGCTACAAAGTGAAACTCATTTTTTGCTTTCATTGTCCATGGGTTATCAAGGTGCTGGACATAATTTGTTTTATACTGTGGCAAATCAAGAAGGGTATTCTCTGCTACAGGGACAGTCATTTCCAGCAGAGAAGTACTAGTGTGTGTCCATAATAAGGGATGTGTTAAGTTACTCCGGTTATATCCTTAAAAAGATGTCTGGCTGCTGTATGTTGTGTAATTAGAAGTGGGTTCTGAGTCCAGTTGCAGCTGACATCTTCAGATGGGAGGGATGCTAAGGAGAATGGTAAATATATCACCCTCTGAGCATTTATTTCTTTGCAATGGTGTGGCAGTAGGAACCAGCTGTCTGTTTATCCAGTGATTTGACAGATGCTAGTGTGAATGTGAGCAGTGTGTTAAGTTTTGCACTGAGCTTAGTAATCCTGGATGGTCTTTCCTGACAGAAAAGAAGAAAAGCAAAAGCTGCAAAGCAATAGAGATGCCTGTAACAGTGCCCCATCTCTTCCTGGCTTTTTGCTGCAGACACCTGCAAAATGGCCCAATTGGAGTTTTCCTGCTGAAGTATTGTGCCACTAACTCAGTGCTCAGCAACTCCAGCACGTCTGAGAATGGATCCGATAGCTGAATATGAGCTACTAGTTTATGGAAAAGCATCTTTCTTTTTTAAAAAATAAATTCAATCTCTCCCTAAACACACAGAGTTCTTTTAGTTCAGAATATGTAAAGCTGTGTATTGTAATGAAATTGTCTTAACTTCATAATAATGTAAGAGAAAAATAATGTCTTTCCTGTGAGTTTATACAGTACTTTGTCTCTCTAAATTTTGCATTAATTGGACTGAGTTGATTTAATAGGATCAGCTGATCTTTGAAAGGCTTTCTAATGGATTTCTTGTTTAAAATGTAATAAGACATTGTTTTGCATTTTATTAATGCATATGTTTACCCTTGGCTCAAAATCAGAGACCTCTGGAGTACATTGGTAGCCAGGGTATTGTATACAGCTCCTTGCAAGACCAAGCATTCACCAGCAAGATATATAAGATGTTGCAGATCCAAATTGGTCCCAGGTCTTTTTTTCTTGATTCTCTTCTGAAATCTGTAGTCCTGGTTTCTCTGTCTCTTCATTACACTAGAGTTTAGCAGAGGTTACTGTAATCAGTATTTAATAATTTTTCTTGGTTTGTGTTGCTGGATTAAAACAGAAACACCCCACCTGATTTTTAATAGCTGATGCTAACTTCAGAGATTTTGGAGTGCTCCTGGAACACCACAGCTTAGGTAAATGTAGACTTAACCTCTGAGGCTAGTTTCAGAAAAAAAAGAACACCAAACAAAAACAACCAGTTAAGAAATAGACTGCTGTACAGAGATCTTAAATCGACAAGAGAGGGAGGGAGGGAAGGATGTAACATATATCCAGGAACTGCTGGAGTTTTATCAGCTTTGTGTTATTGTTTTTTAAATCTATCCAGAGGGGGTTATGTTAGGAGGGAAATGGAGAAACAGGAAAGCACAGATAGAAGCAATTGGAGCAAACAGTCAATAAGTGGAGAGAGGGGCTAGTGTGAAAACTGCAAGGATATTCTGATGATGTTATCAATGTCCATCAATTCTGGCTTGAATGGTGGCTGCAGCTTTGCTCCTTGGTAAGCTTGTCTCTGCAGCTCTCCCCACTCCTCTACACTCATGTGGGAGAAGGAGAAGGAGGCCCAGCATGAGTTCTTGTGGCCAGAAAAAGGGGCTCTCCCAGTGTGCATGGAGTCTTAGAGAAACCCATAAAGAGCTTTTTGAGGGGTGTGCAGGGTATGCAGCTTTCATCTTGGGTGTCTGAAAAAACAGTGAGAATTTTTTTGCTGATTCTTCCTCACCCAACCAAAAGATGTAGTATCTGTCTATGAGCAAATCTCACCAAACACATCTGGGAGTCACTGTAGACAAGCAGAACTTTCTAGGATATGATGCATCATATCTTCAGATGAACATCCTAAATAAGTTTGATGCATTGTTTCTAGAAGTGCCTATTTTTTCTCCAATGGCTGTAAAGGGACTCCAGTGTGAGTAGAACAGACATTGCAGATGTGCTTTAAAACTGCTGGGGTCAATCCCATATATTTTTGTATGGGAAAGCCGGGATTAAGAAACATTGGTGTTTCAATTCAGTGTGGTCAGCAAAAAAGGGAACTCTGACAGGTAACTAAAGACCTTGATTTTAGTCACATTTCTGCAACCATATTGTAAATGCAGTGGGTTTTAGAGCCAGCTGTTTATCATCTGGGGGGACACTTAACCAGATTGCTTATAGCTCTGTTTTCCCTGAAAACAGCAAGAGTCTTGCTTACTGATAAATCTATAAATGAACCATTCTGCCAGATATATTGCTCCAATAGCTTTCTGTGTGAGTCTCACTTGCTACAAAACAGCCTTTGAAAAAGATTGCACTCTACCAATGAAATTTGTCATTTGGAACTTTTTTCTACACAATTTATTTACTTTTTGTTTGTTTGTTTGTTTGTTTGTTTATCTTCTCAAGTATTTTCTGTTAATCAGAAAAAGAGTTTTAGTAACTAAAGAGGATAATAAAGTCTGTTGATGAATACATATATTTGTTGAGAGCACCTGTAGGAAAGCTGGACTTCTGTTATCATCTGTGCTGAAATATATGGGTAATTCATACCAGGAAAATCAATATATGTCTGGCCTTGGCTTTGATTTACTTGTTAAAGATCCTTGTGGAAAGTCAAGTAAAAATTTCTTTTTTACTGTGTTCTCCCCCAAAAGCCCCAAATTTCACTGGAATTGAAGACTGAGGAGGCAGCCTGCAGTGTTTACGCCTGAAGGTCTCTGCTCAGAGCTGCTGCTGACTTCACTGGCCATTTTGCCTGAGTAGAAAAAGATGAACAGGAACCTAGAGTTGGAGCAGAGGCCACATTGCAGCTTCACCTGAAGATGCTGGGGTTTTTTTGTGGTTTTCTGTGGGGTTTTTTGTGTTTGTTTTGTTTGTTGGGTTTTTTTTTTTTGTTTTTTGTTTTGTTTTGTTTTGTTTTTTTTTTCTTCTGTTTTTGGNGGAGCAGAGGCCACATTGCAGCTTCACCTGAAGATGCTGGGGTTTTTTTGTGGTTTTCTGTGGGGTTTTTTGTGTTTGTTTTGTTTGTTGGGTTTTTTTTTTTTGTTTTTTGTTTTGTTTTGTTTTGTTTTTTTCTCCTACTGTAATAGGCTACAGGTATTTTAGATTCAAATTGGGGACCTTTAAACTGGAAGGAGATCTGTATTCACACTGATAACTTAATAGCACATCTAAATGTCTTTTAAAAGACTTCAGTTTACATATTAGACCAAATAGACTGTCTGTTAATTTGACAGAATATCCATGTTCTCTGAACTTAGGGCTATAAAAATTGTTCATCTGCTCAGTCACAGACCATTTAATTTTGGATGCATCATTGCCAGTTGGTTACAGTAATTAGCATTCTCTGTATTGTAGCAGCTTCCCTGAAGCTATGCTAAGTAGGGTTACACTTCTGTATGGAAACATAAGCAGCCTTGTGCAAATGAGCCTGGCCACCCATCTTAGAGACAGAAGCCCTAGCTACAGCTTCTTGGCTCAGGGTGCCATATATGCCCACCTGCAGATCTTATTTACTGGTTATTAATGACATGAAGTGTAGGCAGCTGTGAAACGCACAGCATGGCAGCTTAAAAGCTCCTCTCCAAACTAGTCTGTCAGCCTTGTCATTCCTTTGAGTGACACCTGATTTCCTTTTTTTCCCATTCTTTTTCTTTTTAATTTTCCTCATTACACTCTCTTTTAATGAGGTTATTGGATAGAAATGAGTAATCAGGATGTAAATTGTGTGTATATGGATATAAAAGCCTGTGAACTGAGGCACAGCATTTACTAATGCAGTTACTTGCTACTTAAAATACAGGGATTCTCAAATAAAACTGTTTTGATAAATCTTTCCTTATCATGAACATACGTGCAGATATTTTCGTTGGTTATGTTTTTCCAGATCTCCTAATGCCTGAAGTAGTGTTTTTATTGTATTTTTAATAGAAACACCAACTGCCAGTATCAGAATATGAGTAGTTCTGAAATTGTTCTTTTGTAAAGACTAGAATAAATGGCACAGTAGCTAAAAACATAAATAAATTAAAGAGAGGCCAAGATTTTTTGCCAGTTGTTCTGCAGCCGATGCACATTTTCTTTCTGTGTTGAATGTCTGTGCTTCCTTTTTGTTTCCTGGGAAACAAGTGAGGGCTTGTATGCACGGCAAGACGTACACTAAGAATAATTCTTCCCATTTAATTCACTCTGATTTTTGCTTCCTAATATACTGGAAGGTAACTAATATTTAATACCATTAAATGTATCTGTGCATGTTTAATGATTCAATTAATCAGAGAGAAACCTTCTTTATAATTAAATATGGATAGGCTATAGCCTTTTCTTCTCATTGACTGATGCTACTGAGAATAAGGGATAAGAATAATTTTAAGCTATTATTCTGTGTGCCTTTTATTAGAACTCTGAAATACTTGGGAAAGTAAAATCGACAATGAAAGTACGTTTTTTCTTGGAGTTATGCTCCTTGCACTTTCTGTATCCTATAAAAGTCTAACCATATGAATTTAGGTGCTAATCCTACGAAGATTAAGGGTTTAAGCACAAGAGAAGTTCAACTGATGCTAACATGATTACTAACATTAGTTTAAAGCCTGTGTTTGAGCCTTTGCAGGACTGACTTTTTCAATTTCTGGAAGAGTCCTGATATGGTCTTGGATGAGATCACTGTGATCGGCTCTCTAAGTCCCAATTTGATTGTGATTTGCAGCCATAGCTCACCTCTTTATGAGTAGCAATTTTATTAATCTGACTATGGACCTCTCTTGATTTGGGTGCTTAAAGAAAGGTTAGAAACCATCACTACAACTTATTTTTCTACATTTCCATAAAAAAATCTATAAGTATGGGTTACAAAAAAGCCAACTGTCTTCAATACAATATGCAGATGGGGTGCATACCTTGGAAAGTTAAAATAATGATGTACATGCAGGCAGATTTAAATATGGAAATGGAGATTTCCTGCTTCTTGACTTTGTATAAATTGTTGAATATATTTGTTTAATGATTTATACAGCGCCTCAAGCCATAGTAACTACGTGCTGTTTACAAAAGTTAAAACATAAGTTACATGCACAGACTACAATAGGCTTCATTAAATGACCACTTCTGCTGCCAAGGTTACCATATATTAATAGTCATGTTATAAGACCATACCTATTTGTTGAAATGCCTCTCCATATCTGCTTACCTATCTACCATCAGATAGAGGTACAACGATATGCCATAGTACATACAATACTGTTACATTGTAAATTAAAAGTTCTTTCTGAGTTTGAAAATCACAGTTTTCCAAACTGCACATAGTTTGATTTTTTTCTGGAAGGTTGTTTTTATGTTAAATGCATTTCTTAATATTTGGAGTTATTCTACTATTCTGAAAGACTAATTTATTTAACTGCATGACCGTTCCTGGGTCGCATGTGTACCTTTAAGTGCTTTTCAATAGACGAGGCTTTGTGTTTTAGAGATAGCAATCAAAGTAACAAATCTTGTCTTTATATCCATATTGGAACCTAATATAGATTGATTAAATTGAGAAACTGCTGTAAAATTATTTTGTCTTATTTATGTCACTTGGATGTGAAATACATGCAGTGGTCACCAAAAATAAATAGTGGTGTGAACCTGAATAGAAATATGTTAATTGTAGCTGCCCCATCCCTGGCAGTGTTCAAGGCCAGGCTGGATTGGGCCTTGAGCAACCTGGTCAAGTGGAAGGTGTCCCCTGCCTGTGGCAGGGGTGTTGGAACTACATGATCTTTATGTTCCCTTCCAACCCAAATCATTCTATGATTCTATGTATCTATGTGTTATTTCTAATTTAAATATTTTAAAATTAACATGCTTTTAAGATTGTGCGTGCACATCTGAATATACCCAAGTACTTTGAAATGTTTAGAGTTGGCTGTGCTTCCACAGAGTCATTTGGATATGACAATCTGTATGGGTTGGTGAGCTGAGACAGCAATCCCAAGTTTGGCTGACTGACTGTTCCACTGAAGGCGCAAAACTTCAGTTTTCAAGTTTTTCACTGCTTATATTTTATGCAGTCATATTTTTCAACATATGTACCTACCTTTTTAATTAGAGGATTTTTTTCATTATCATTGTAACAAAGAAATAATTTGAAAAAAATAATCAAATGCCAAAATTTTCCCTTATGAATAGATTACACTTACAATGAATTATATGGGGCCAGGATATGCTTAGGCTGAAGAATGAAGACATAACTATACTACTATAGCACTTCAGTCAGGAAAGGCACATAAACTTGTTTTTAGGATGATCTTAAGTCAGAAAAATAAGTGTTTAGCTTGGGGCCTGGGTCTCTTATGCAAATGTCATGTATATTACTTGAAACATTTCTGTTGAGACCTTAGAAACTATAGACAAAAGCCTGAAATCCACTGGGTGTCACTGAGACTAGTTTGGTGTTTTTTTCTTAGGGGCAAGTAGCATGCTGCACTCAGGTGGTTTTTAGAAGATGATATTCAGTAAAAAGAAAGCCAGTAACCTTCCCTGAATAAATAATCCAGTCAGTATTTAAGTAGGAACTGATGCCATTCATGTAGGCTGGCTATCATGTTTAGAACTTTTTAGTGCCTCAATATATCTATTTTAGAGAGGAGTGCTCAAGGCTTGAAGCATCCTTTCATTGCTGATGTTCCATTTTTCTTTAACTGGAGTGAACAATTGAAATAATGTGTCATTACAGAGTTAAAAGCTGTTGATGGTGAGCAAATGTGTCACAGGTTATGAAACACCTGTCCTGGAGGAAGTTCTTGTGTCAGTCCTCATCTATGCAACTGCAGTGTAGGTGCAGAGAACGGCAGGTAGCGAAACCTCAAATTAGCTATACAGGTCATCTGAAAATGAATTCCAATGACAGGTTTGGACCATACCAAGCAGCCATGAAAAGAGTTGAAGTTAAGATATTTTAAGGGAACTCACTCTCTTAGAGAGTGTAAGCTGTTGCTTGCAGTATGTCTGAAAATTCTCCCTTTTTGAAACCACCTTGGATAGCTCTTCTGTAAATATGTCATTGTGTGTTTTTGAAGTATGTTACCTTATCACACTGCAGGGTGAAAAACATGTGAAATATTCCCTTGGAAAGCCAAGGTTCTGCTCTTAAAATAGCCATTTCTAGCACAAGCACATTGGCGAATGATGCTTAAAGACCTAACATTTTTATGTACAAAAAAAGTTACCACTTTAAGATGAATTTTGCACACTTGACTCATGGACATTTGCATTTGTGGGTAGAACTCCACTTCTGGTGAGAACAAATTTTTTTAAAGGCAAATTTGACATGACTGACTATTGCCTATTTGGAATGTTACACTTAGTCATATGGCTATTGGTTGAATACAAATATTCATAAAACCCTAGTTATCAGATGGTTGTGCAAGTTAATTATGCCATATATGTAACATAGGGTATACAAATATCTCTTGCTCATGACTGTGAAAAGAAGTGTGAAGAATATAATCAAGCTGATGTCTTGCTAGATCACAACCTTAGGATATCTAATGCCTGAAGTTTTCTGGAAAAAAGAAATAAAAGGAGCTAAGGGTAATTTGGTACAGTGGAGAGATGAAAAAATAGATATCTAATATCAGATAAAACTGACTGAGATCTATCAGGAAGAGTTCCCAAAAGAAGCCAAACTACTGAGTTCCATTTTAATCCAGACTGGGCAAAGAACTAAAAATACCTGACAAGAAATGATGCTGTGTTGGCAGGGAGATGGGAGAGGTATTTCAACACACCTCACCTACCTCTTCTGTTTATAAATTTCTACACCCAGTATAAGGTAATCTTTATTGCAAATGCAGCATGTGGTATAGACCATATTGAATAAATAGTGCAGTCATGTTGTGGGGCTTTTGTTGTTGCTGCTGGTGTATCTGGGATCTTAAAATGCTATACACTGAGCTAACGTGTAATCTCTGATATATAACCAGCCTTGTATCACAGCTGCTGGCATCATTCTCACAGCAACACTTACAATTTCTATTAATTTATCTATTTATATTTGTTGCATTTATTGGTTGTTCATGACACGGAAGTGTAGGTAAGCAAATGCATGGAACACAAATCTGCTGGAAAAGAAAATTTTTTGGCTGATTTTTTTTTTTTTTTAATCTCTGAACAGGTCTTTAAGGAAAGCAGATACTCTATGGTCCCTTGTGTTCAATAAAGAATATGAACATATGGATAGCATATAAAAAATAACTGCAGGAATTTTCATTAGCTATTAGAGTGCATACATTCCTGTTCGGCATTGGCAGTGGCATCATTACTTATCCACTCACAAATATCTGTCTCAGGAAAAACCTGAAAAGGAAGAGTTGCAGTAGCAAGTTTCCCTTACTTGGCATGTCTGGTCCACAAACTTCTTTTCTAAAAAAAAAAAAAAAAACATG